>PVIU01009869.1:0-73512 GCA_004026605.1 Ondatra zibethicus | reverse complement strand
GAATCAAGAAAAATATATAATTCAAAGTAGTCAGCAAGCTGCACTTCAGTGTCCAGCTAGAATAATGGATCAGAATCAAATGGAAAAATAACAATTTATAAACAAGTTATTTATAAACAAGCAAACAGGTCTTCATTCACAGAAACTTCCAAACAAACACTGCAGAATATACATTCAGATAACACATGAACTTCTTTTTCCTTAAGATATCTAATATTATTGAACAAGTAAAACAATTCTCAATATATGAAAAGATAGGATCATATAAAGTATGCTTTCTGATCAAAATTGAATTAAATTAAATACCAATAAAAGTTATTTTAAAGTTCTATATAGGTGGGAATTAGATAATCTGCTCCTAAAAAGAAAATAGGTCAAAGAAGAAATCACAGTGGGAATAAAAAACTCATTTAAATAAATGGAAGACATTTATTTATTTCAAAATACGGATGTATTTAAGCTTTGAAGAAAACTTGGATGTATATTTTATAAGAATATGTAGTGTTAAATATATTTTTAAAAATAATTCTATACAAAATTTATATTCAATGTATTGTTTATTTATATTTAAATGTAAACAAAGTAAATATTTATAGGTAAAGTAAATCTATGTATATTATAGGTAAATTTATTATACTACTATCTTAGCTTTCTACCTTAACAAATGAAAAAGAAGAGCCAACTGAACTTTTAAAATGGATCTATATATTTAATAAAGATTGATGAAGAAACGTGAGAAAAGTATACATAGGAAATTAATTAACTTGAAATTCGAATTTTTTTGAAAAACTAATAAATATAAAAACCTGCAGATACAGTCTCTAAAGGATAGAGTATATTTAAATTGCTAAAGAAATGGAAAATAACTACAGTACTCACAGATACTGAGCTATAATGGAGTGACTTCATTTAAACGTCATCTTTAGACTAGACAAATGTATAGACAGAAATTAGGTCACTGTGTCTGTGATGAATGGACTATGGGGAGTGTCTTTAATGGGTGCAGCATTATTAAGGGTAATGAAACATTATGATGCAGTTATTGGGGATAGACTTATGATATATATATATTTTAAAAAGCATTGAATTGAATACTATCAAAGTACATTGTAGTCGGTGATTTGTATTTCAATTTTAACAGTACTATCTAAAGAGTACATGTGCTTGATTTTGTCTATATTTTGTCAATGTCTGTTATCAAATGAAGATTTGTATAAAGAGGAAGAGAAGGTGGTGGTGGCGGGCGGAGGAAATGGTGCCGAGGAGAAAAAAAATACTTGATAAAATAATTTATTTCTCTGTGTATGTGTGAAGACACATCTACACACTTCACGTGTGAATGTAAACATGTTTTTCAGGGAGTGTGTATCATGGTTACACACTGGCTGCAGTTTCCACCTTTCGGACAAGATCTCTCTGTGGGTCTCTGCTGCTTACAGGAAGCTCGCTGACACATGCAAGCTGATGGTGATGCTGCTGCCTCCGCCTTCTATCTTTCTGTAGCAGTGGAGTAGATTACAGATGTGAACACCATTGCACCTGACGTTTGTGAGTTCTGGGTGTCTGGCTAGTAGTGCAACCACTCTACTCCTGGGACAGTTCTCTGCCAATAATTATTTTATAAATGAATTTCCCACCATGAGTGTATGTATTCATGTATGTATTTAAATGTAAATGATCAAAATACCTTTATTAATCTAGCTCTGATTTTCTCCTATATCAAATTTCTAATTAAGAGATTCTCTTTGTAGTGGGTTTGTGTGAGGTGTCTAAGTGAGAGGAGTAAAAGGGGGATTGTTTATTATAGTATAAGAATTAAATCCATAAATGAGATAATAAAAAAGGCCAACATGTCAATGTAAACTTATCATCCCCATGAGAAGTAACACTTCATAAAACTTCTACCCTTGCACGTGTCAGTAAAATTTTATACAGACTGAATGTTGGGATGTTAAGTTTATGAGCAAGCATGGGATACTTCCTGGTGTTAATTGAAAACCATGAATGATTTTTTTTAATTCTTTCTCAATTCAAAATTAAACAATATCTATTGTCGTAGTCTCATTATTTTGCAGTGCACACAGTTACTTTCCCTGTTCTCAGATCAATCCAGTCTTTGTTCAGTTTTGGGTTTCCCAGAATGACAATACCAATTAAAACACACACTTAGAAATAGCATGAACTACAGCAAAAGTAAATAAAATAAAATCTGTACTTGGGGTTTCCAAGGAACTCTTTACAGTGTTTTAAAATATAAATAAAATAAATAAACAAATGAATAGTAAAATACCAAAAGGCAAAAACTTCCACAAATTAAAGAACACAGAGAATAATCAAAGACATATGACATGTCAGCATTAAAAGGAGAGATAAAAGTACAGACTATAGCAAAGAGACACCAGAGCTCTACAATGTACAGTAAGCAATTGCTTTTTATTAGCATATTAAGTGAACTACAGTGTGTGGCTTCTCTTCTGTTCAGGGCACAGTATGACAATACTTGCTCTTATGTTTGTATATTTGTCTGCATTTGCCTTGTGAATAACCTCAGAAAGCTAGAAGACCTGCTGCTCAAATAAATTCATCAAGACGCCTTGGTCGATATTTAACTCATTTGCTCATTTATCAAGTTTACAAAGAAAATTATAAGAATATTTTCTTCTAACCTTTTGGTAGAAATCTATTTTGTGTATTTATTGATTAATTTTCATGAATATCTTTTTGAGGTGTCCATAATTCTTTTAATGCTTAATTGTAGCGCTGTGATATTTGATTATATTTTACTAAATCTCTAAGAACTGATATCTATTATGTGAAATCTCTCTCTCGTTTTATTGAGACAGAGCTTCCCTGTGTAGCCTTGACTGTCCTGGAACTCTCTCTGTAGACCTGGCTAGCTTCGAACTCACAGAGATCCACCTGCCTTGCCTCCCAATTACTGGGATTAAAGGTGTGCACCACTGCTCTCCAGTTGTGATATTTCTCTTATTGGAAGTAACTGTTTAAAGTAGGTGGAAATCAAAATTTCTGATGAGAAAATAATAAATATTCTGCATTCTTATATCTGAATAACAAGAAGCTATGATGATTTTTTTTCTAGCATTCAGAATTTTGTCTACATTACATCATGCTCTACAAGGCACACAGTAAATTCTGCTCCCATTCAGGTTTGTGGAGTAAAAAAGCCTTTTAGTAACTGAAAACAAACCTGCTTTGTAGCAACAACTGATCATTTTTAGAATATCAAAAAACTCCTGAAGTTTGGTTTTAATTTTGCCTTGAATTGTATTAGTTATTTTTCCTCAATTAAATGCTTGGTTATGCACAGATTGTCCTGAAATAAACCACATAATATTATTACTATAAAACAGATGGACTAGTTTTGTAACTTATTTCAGTTTTATGGTCTGTGATACTTGAGTAACTCAAAACTTTAATTCCAATCTACAGCTATCAGAAAAAAAATTTCAAAGAATACATGCAAGGTACTATCATCTTTCTGTCTTCATTTCTTTTCAAATTCTTGCCATTCTTTCATTTTACTTGTATTTTTCACGGTATAGAAAAACTTCCTTTCCCTTGATCAAGAGGCAATACATAGAAATGGACATAAGTATCCTAAAATTTGAATGAACACCTACAACCTTGGCCATTTCAGGGTGTATCTACACTGAGTATGGCTTGATGTCTACATCCTGCTAAACACACAAGCACCTAGAACACATGCCTGTTAAACTGAGGGAACCATGATGCAGGAAAATTTTTGTTTTATGAGAGATAATATTGGGATTCTACACTTGGCACTACACTAATAATCACGTATATAAAGTGACCAATTTTATTAAGCATCTCCATCCATATTTATATAACCTCTCTAAAATGGATTCTTCTGGAAGGCAAAACAGATGCTTTGCTGATGTTGCTCTTTTTTTTTTAATTGCTTATTACAATTGAATAGATGTGTCTGTTACAAAGACTGTGTGCATGGCCAGTACCTTTCAGGCAGGTAATGCCCTGCATGGTGTCCCAATCTACTAATAGTATTATTCTAAGGTTTTATAAGGTTGTTTCAGAATCTAAAGATATTTTTTAGCACATGTCTTTCAATAGTATACAACTAAAATTGAAAGTAAATGACAATAAACAATCAGTTAATTTAAATATTTTTACCTGTCTGTTAACCCTATTCTTTCCTCTCACCACATTTCCTCCTTTGGTATTAGTCTAATCATTTCTATTTACTGCTTTTCTTCTTATTTTTTGAAAGGTTCTTTTCCTTCTGCAGATAAGATTGTAAGCTGTGTAATATTTTCAATTGTGTTGTGTAGAATATTTTATCCTCTTTTTTTCTTCTTTCCCACAGCACTGTCAGTAAAGTAAAGTAGCCTTGATTTAAAAAAAAAAAAAACAACTTAATTCTGTGGCTTAGTTATAGAGACAGGAAGCAAACCGATGCAAATGGAAATCAATTCTTTTTTCTCTTGTACTCTCCAAAACAGAAGTGTATTTTCCTAGATGCCTGCTGAATGTGAAATTTTTTTCCCACACTGCTCTACGTCATTCCTCTAGAAACTTTAAGATTCTTTAAAAGTATCTACAAAATTAGGTGAAGGGTAAAATTATGAATTTCCCACTTGGAAGAAAGTGGCTTAAATTCTATCCAATTATTTGCCATGACAACCAGCTAAACACAAAAGGGCTGGAATGGATGTAGAGCATTGCCTCTATAATCATCACTGTGTGTCCTTCAAATCATGGATATGCAGCCCCACCATCCCCGGCTACTTCAGGGCCATAAGCCTACACGGTAATTACATGCTTCGGAACACTCCACTTAAGTGCATCAATAATCTAGTGAGTGAACATGTTCTTTAATTCTGCACCTGTAAATGGAGGGAAAAAATAAAGAAAATATCTCTATCAAAAAAAAATGAAAAGGAAGACAAATAAATTAGGCAGCCAAATTATTTTCAACTGTTTCTGTATGACTTCCCTCTAAAATTCAGAAACTTATTAATTCAAGGGTTTCCACAAATGAAAAACTATTTTTCTGTTCTTGTGAATATAAGGTTAGAATATAGCAATAAAGAAGCTTAAAACAATACAAAAAATACTCTGTTAAGCTGATGTTTAACATTTAATGTAATCATTTATAACGTGCATTATAAAATTCTAAAGTTTTTATTTCAGATGAGAATGACGTCTTTATCTCACTACTGCTAGTAAGATTTAGACTATAACACACACTGATGTCAAAACATCTAACATAAAAAATTAACAAGTCATGATAGGGAAAATTAGCAATCCATGACATTACACATCTGTACTAACCAATATGGTATAAATATTAAAAGGAGGCATTTCTGCTTATGTGGAGTGTGTGTGTATGTGTGTGTGTGTGTGTGTGTGCGTGCGCACATTTGTGCAGGTTGCATGTTTGTGTGTACATGCATGCATGCATGTGTATTACGAAGTAATACATTATATTGAAAAGGAAAATTAATATTTTGTTCAATAGGGCAGAAAATAAGCCATCAAAACTTCAGGGAAAAAAAGTGGTTGTATAAAACTGTAAGACCTGTCTTCTCCCCGCTGCCATATAGTCAAATGAAGCACAATGTCTAATGTCTTGGAATTCTAAATTATTCTAAAAATAAAATGGTTTTCATAATGATTTCCTATATTTTGTTGAATTTCAAAATGCTACTTATTAAAATTATGCAAAAGACATTGACATATTTACTTCTATAAATAAATTTTATTAGTAGTTTTTTTCTGTTTCTTCAGTTAGAAAAATGAGAAAAACAAAAAAGTGAATCTGTATAGAGGCCAACATTTTATGCTAACAAGCATTGTTCAACAGGGATACTCAATGTAAAATACATCTTTTATGTTAATTTCAAAATATATCTGCTAATGAAATTCAAGAAAAAAAAACTTCCGTGATTTTAGACTATCCCATAAAATTAAAAAAAACAGATAAAAGTCTACATTTATAAAGGAAATAAAAAGAATTTACCAAATTGCCAGAATATGATGTGTTATATTTTAAATGTATTGATTCCAGAATAATTTTTAATTTTTTCTTTTCATTATAGATTTGTAAATTGATGATCATCTTTTAATTTTTACTCTGTCCATGAATACAACATTATGCTTATTTTCCAATTCACTTCTTAAAAGTAATCATATATTCTAATATTCTTTGGGAATCAAAAATACATAATATAAATTCTTTTTTATTTTTATTTTTTTCTGGTTTTTCGAGACAGGGTTTCTTTATGTAACTTTGGAGCCTGTCCTGGAACTCACTGTAGACTTCCTGGCTGGCCTAGAACACTCAGATATCTGCCTGCCTCTGTCTCCTTAGTTCTGGGATTAAAGCATGCCCCTACTCCGTCCTGCTAAATTATTTCTAATAGAAGATAAATGAAAAATATGATTTCTTTTTGGAACTTATTGCAAAAATTAAAGCATTCTCATGTTTTAAAGTTATATTTAGGGTTTCTAAAACTTTACCATGAAGTGTTCTAAAACACTTTTGATAACAATTTAATGTTTGCTTCCTCTTTATGCATCTTTATGATTGTGGACCTCTGAAGACTTCTTAGTCAAGTAGTGATGTGTGAAATATTCAGCTCTTAATAAGTAAGAATCTTGCTATTGAAAAAAATACCATAATATTTAGGACAACCAATTTTTTTTAATTATATGGTACCAAATGCAAATTACCTTCATTGACTATGGGCCACCCGCAATCTAAATCTGCAACAAACTGTTAGTTTTCTTTTGAAGAAACTGTAGACAATCATCCAAAAGTTCATATATGTTGCTACAGCTTCTTGTTTTATGCAGACATGAACAATACAACATCCAGCCACATAGCAAGATGATGCTAGCAACTTGCTGATATTTACTTCCAAGGTTGAAATGTAGAGAGAACATTGAAACTTTGTTTTAAGCCCTCTAGGAGGTTTTATGGTAATGGTACTGCAGAACCTCCCCAGATCACTGTAATTACACCCATGGAGTATTCCCCAAGGGTCACCCACTAAGAAGCCAAAGTGGGAATGCTAAGGGTTAAGCACCCACTTGATCTAACAACAGTTTTGCATTTTGTTTATATTTCTAATTAGTTTTGTTTGTTCCTCATGATTAGAAGGCAAATGATAATATCAAAAGAAGGTCATTTTAAAAAATTCAGATTCTTACTTGGCCGACATCTATGACCTCCACAGAAATTCGAGCTAGAGTGTCACCTTTGAACAGACAACGGAGTGCAGATTACTAAGACATATAGAAACTATCTCTTGGTGTCATCTAGTGGTTGTATTTCACCACTACATAAAAGAAATGCTTTATTGGCTTTCTGAGTAAAAGTTGTTTTACTATGTTCGCTGCTGACTGACTGGAGTAAAAGAAGCTGCCATTTTTCACAGACAAGTGAGGGCCAGTAGTATTCAAGATTTGCCAGGTTCTTCACCTTGGCCCTTCACCGTGCCTTCTTATGAGGTCAAGGCGCATGTAGAAGGCAAAATCAGTTATCACGCACTGGTATGAAGGTGAGGCCGGATGCCCCGTTTAGGTTGCACGGCTGAGTGACTGGGTGTTGTTGAGGGACAGCTATAGCCAGCACACAAGGTATTTTCTCTTAGCTGGCTGAGCAGCACTCAAGAGACTCTGACAGCCCAAGCGGACATGCTAATAATCTGATTGCAGACAGCAATGGTAGGAGCCTCCAAGTGATAGAGAAGAGTCCCCTGACCTTCCTGTCATCTGCTCGCTCAATCTCGATCCTAAGATAGGAACACTGTACAACTCTCACCAGAAAGGTGACATGGTGAAAATAAGTTATCGTGCCGAAATGTCATCTCTAATGTTATAGTTCCTTTAAGACGAACTGTAATTTCTAATATAACTTTTCAATTTTGAAAGGAAAGGGCACCAAGGCTGGGTTGACAGAAATAAATTATCCAGATAATTAAGGCTAACTACTCCACTTTCTTCTACTCCCTGGCCCACACACAGGCAATAATAGGGCTCAATTATTTATAATTCAGAATTTTTTCTTTTAAAAAAAAGGTTTTCAATAAAACTGGTGTTTGAATAGCTCAAAATTATTATCATTAGGAAGAGAATTGTTAGCAAATTATAATCAGGAAATGTACAAATTTTCAATTATCATAGTTTCTGTTAGTGTGTTCAGTGTAACAGCAGAAAAGGCATGATTTAAGAACAGAACCAGTGAGGCTAAAACTTTATTCTCATTTTGCTATTACTTTCTGTTATTTTCTGCTAAATTTTGTGAGCTTCTAAACTAACCCACATAGATTTGTCTATATCAAACAGTATTTTTTATTTCAGCTGCTTACTTTATATTACCATGGACACCTTAATTAAGCTCACATGACTTTAATGATATTTTCTTTCTCTGGAGTATAATTCTTTTAATTTTTGTATATCTTACACACAACTGCAGATCAATAAAGAGAACAGAATGGGAACATGAGCAGGTATAAGCTTCCAGAAAATTTTTTGTTCCTGTTTTGTAAATGAGTATGATACTACTAGTATTTTTTGTGGTGTTCATATAGATGTATAGATATCTATAAATTATACATATATGCATATATGCATATTCTTTCATGCATATATTTATATGAATATACACACTAACTCTAAAGGTTACATGTGTTTATACATAGAAAGAAAGATAGAGATACACATGATCTCCAAGAGAAATATTATCAATTCACATATAGTAATCCATATTACTGCTTTAGACTGATTGGTTTTGTCCATCTCAAAAAATTAGGTTTCTTCAAAAAAAACATTCAGAAATATAGGTAACTCAATTTCATATCACATGTTAAAAAGAATCAAATTTGGCTAATTTGGCTCTCAGTTTGCTTGCTTTATCTTATCTACTCTTCTACAACAACTAACCAGAAAACAATAAAAAATTATTTGAGTATGAATATGTTTGTATGACTAGGGAGTAAACTGTCAGATTTGAAACCACATGAGGAACTACTACAAGTAAAAGTTGTTAAAACATGCCTACTATTTATTTTGTTTCATTTTTCTTCTAGAAAAACAATTAATAGTGGGATCCCCTGTGATTTTTTTCAAGGTTCCTTAACGTTATTTTACTCGTTCTCCTTTTTCTTTTGTATTTGCCTCCCTATTCCCTAAAAAGCACCATGTTTCATATTTCCCCTATCAGATGATTTGTATCCTGTGATCTTTCCCAGAAAAGAACACATCAATTGGTTGTCTAGTACCAGATGGTCAGCCCCAAAAACATACATAAAAGTAGCTTTATATTTACTAAACAAGTTTATATAGGAATCTAAGTATACACACACACATACATGCATGCCGTGACCATTTGTGAAAGACAAGGACATGAATTGGAATGAGATATGCAAGGCTATATAGGAGGGTTTTGAGGGAAGAAAGGGAAAGGATAAATGCTTCAATTATATTATAAACTTAAAAAAATTTAAAAAGATAGTTCTCAGGCTATTGATATATTTTCAAAACTGTTTTTCTGACATTAGCATTAAAGCCAGAGTACACAGCAAATACCTTTATAGAATAAAGCAAATAACTTCTATATGGGGTGTGAAAAGAAGGGGCTCATGAGCAAACACTATGTTATATATATTATAGGTTAGGCTAGGTGGCTTTGAAAACGACTTTTTAGTTATCAGTCAACACTTTTTCAAAAAAAAGTGACAAAACTAGAAATCAATTGTATTTTTCTACAATGATAAGGTAAAATAGTGGGGGGTAAATGTAGGTTAAAACATTTTCATCATCTTCCCCCACAATCCTTTCTACAATGCAGTGTCTTAGTGTTCAAATTTCTATTATCCAAAATATTGAAAGACAATGCTTTGTCCCCAGGAAACTCTATGACATTCAGTTCTTACTGAGTCAGCCCAGCTCTCCGGCTGCTGTGCAACATTGATGTTTGAGAAATTCATATCTTGAGTTTTTAGTTTAATCTTTCTTAGCATGATTACATATTGGGAAAATAGCATTGATTTTAACATAGCACACACATAAAATGTTCTATAAGCAAGCCTCTCAGGTTCATATTTAATGCTGGAGCTGTGATTTGATCAGTTTTAGCTTCTTTCATAATTTCATTTGTGCACACATGGATTTCTCTTCCAAAATATCAGACAGTAGCTATAAGGTTTTTTATAACCAACTAGTTCCTTAAGATAGCTTTCATTTAAAAGAGATAGTCAAGTTATATAGGAGTTTTCTGTTTCTCTGAATTGTGAAATTGTTTCTCATAATACATGTGCAGCTAGTATAACAGTTAGGGGAATTAAAATCACAAGTCTTTAAAGGGGATACTAGAAGGCCCTCTTTTTATTTCTCTTCCTTTTGCTGGTAGATTTGATGTTTGCATTTTAGACTCCCACTTTTTTAATACAATGTCACACACTAAGGAGGCTGATGACAGAGATCATGCATCTGTCCTGCATTTCTCACCTCCAGGATCTTTTTACATGGGAAAGAAATAAAACTAAAAAATATAGAAGTAAATCTCATATTAGTTGTCATTGCAGAGCAATTTACCATATGCTTAGAAGGTATAATCTCACAGGTTCCATGAACTGGATGTCATGGGGTAAGTTAGTTACATCCTCAGCAGTCTCACAAAAGTGCAAGCTCTTATGATGGAGTGTCCTTTTACAGTCTTGGGGCTCAGTGACAATATTTAATTCGATGGACTCTATAAAGCAGTCCCACTCTAGCTCAGAAGTGAGTATAATAAAGGGTTCTTTATTTAGGGGTAGACTCACAGAATACAGTCCTCTGCATGAGTGGGAAACTGAACTGAATCTAGCAGTTGAGAGAGAGATAAAGATAGATGTGGAGAGAGAGACAAAGAAAGAAGAGAGAGAGAGAGAGAGAGAGAGAGAGCACACAAAAGTTTTACATTGGTATTTATAGAGACCACTTCCAAGTGGGATGGTATCTTAAAGGCTATTGGTTGAAGGAGTTCCCACAGCACCTCTTCCTTTTGTCTAAATAAGAGTGTTTTAAATCTAATACAAAACTATATACAATAAAACAAATATTAAGTATAAAAATTAAAATTACAATCAACATAAACAATATCAAGCAAGAAACATATGATAAATGTTTAAATAATTATCCTATCTTAGGAGTCTAAGTCTTGTATTAGAAATGGCTTGTCTAAATCATAAGAGGAAAGTTACTATGACTATCTAGTGTTCAACACCATTGAAGACTTGAGAAGGGAAGTAAGATTACTTGAGTAAACAGGAAGTGCAATCAAAGCAACTTTCAAAACTTTATAATTGACAGAGGCATCATGCTACCTGGACAGTCATCCATAGTTCTTCTGTATTGTTAGGGCATCCATCTTCAGCTTACAGGTAGTGTACCGTAAGCTTAATTACCATAGTATCAGGTAGACTTTTCCATGAAGCAGGAAATTTGAAAGGCTGTTTTTCCTTGTAATGGCAAAGTTTATCACTTGCTTTCTCCTGTGTCCTGAGAATATCTGGCAGTTTCTTTGTTGGAGCAGGAACACTGACATATTGTTGCACCTTGTTTTGGCAAGTTCAGAAGTCATTTTTCTGTGGCTTCTATATGTTCAGTGCATACACCATATTATCAAGCAGTCCAGGCATGAGCAGTTTCTTGCCAAAATGACTAATCTTGCCACAATGACGTCAAACTCCATAAGGAGTGTTTTTCAATGCCCATCATTCTGAAATAAATTGGTACTGCCTGAAGCAGACATGTCTCACTGTTGAGAAAATGCTAAGTTTTCAAAACATTTTAAATGACATATTCTGTAAGTCTTTGAAAGGTTTGAAGAATACTTATCTATCTGAAATGTATCTCTGTATATCTAGAAAACCTAACATGACTACAAGTTTGACTATTATAAATGACTATTAATACATAATTTTATAGATTACATTTTAAATGAGATGTATAAACATAATACATTAAACAAGAGTAGAAATATATATAGACACAGTGTAACAAAATTGACCTTAAGTCTGTATCAAAAAAACCAAGATCATACCAATGCAAAGTATTCATCTCTATATCATAGCTGTTTCAGCCAGTGGTTTAGCAGAGCAAAGCCAGGTGGGAGATCCAAACAGAGATATAGAAAGTAGGCAGAGTCAAGGAGATGCCATGTAGCTAAAAAAGGTGACAGATGCCTTGGAACCCTACCAGTAGGCCACAGCTTCATGGTGATATACAGATTAATAGAAATGGGTTAAATTCATCTTTTTGGGTCTGGGTTATTTCACTCAGGATGGTGTTTTTTTAGTTCCATCCATTTGCATGCAAAATTCAAGATGTAGATATACTATTTTTTATCAATGAATAGTACTCTAATGTACAAATGTGCTACATTTTCTTCATCCATTCTTTGTTTGAGGGGCATCTAGGTTGTTTCCAGCTTCTGGCTGTTACAATTAATGCTGCTATGAACATAATTGAACAAATGTTCTGGTATTATGATTGAGTACCCTTTGGGTATATGCCCAAGAGTTGTATTGCTGGGTCATGAGTTAAGTTGATTCCTGATTTTCTGAGAAACTACCATACTGATTTGTAGTATGGTTGAGCATCTTTTGGGTATATGCCCAAGAGTGGTATGGCTAGGTCCTGAGGTATGTTGATGCCCAATTTTCTGAGAAACCACAATATTGATTTACAAAGTGGTTGTATAAGTTTGCATTCTGACCAGCAATAAATGAGTATTCTCCTTACTTCACATCCTCTCCTGGTGTGGGAGGTAATCTGTCTATATGTTGATTTTATTGGTTAATGAATAAAGAAGACTGGCTTGGCCTATAGCATGGGAGGAGGAAAGTGGAGTTTTGAGAGATGCAATGGAGCTGATGCCAGAGATAGATGTGCTGAAACTTTGCTGGTAATCCACTGCCATGTAGCAATACACAGATTAATAGAAATAGGTTAAATTAAGATGTAGTAGTTAGCCAATAAGAAGCTAGAGTGATTGGACCAAGCAGTGATTTAATTCATACAGTTTCTGTGTGATTATTTCAGGTCTAAGCTAGCCGGGTGGCTAGGATGAACAAGTGGGCCCTCCTCCTGTAGCACTCTCCAGCATAAGCTACCATTGGTGTTTTTTATCTTAGCCATTCTGACAGGTGTATGATGGTATCTCAGAGTTGTTTTGATTTGCATTTCCCTGATGGCTAAGGATGTTGAACATTTACTTAAGTGTCTTGTGAACATCTGAGATTTTTCTGTTTAGTTATCTACCCCATTTTTTAATCGGGTTATTTAGAATTTTGATGACTAATTTTTTGAGTTCTTTATACATTTTGGAGATAAGCCCTTTGTCTGTAGGGTTGTTGAAGATCTTTTCCTATTCAGAAGGCTGCCTTTTTGTCTTATTGATTGTGTCCTTTGCTTTACAGGAGCTTCTCAGTTTCAGGAGGTCCCATTTATTTATTGTTGCTCTCAGTGTCTGTGCTACTTTGGTTGTATTTAGGAAGTAGTCTCTTGTGCCCATGTATTGAAGGCTACTTCCAACTTTCTCTTCTATCAGGTTCAGTATGGTCAGATTTATATTGAGGTCTTTAATCCATTTGGACTTGAGTTTTGTGCATGGCGATAGATATGGATCTATTTTTATTCTTCTACATATTGACATCCAGTTATGCCAGGACCATTTGTTGAAAATGTTTTCTTTTTCCATTGTATAATTTTGGCTTTTAGAATTTGACAAAGTGTTAAAAATCAGGCGTCAGTAGGATTGCGGATTAATATCCAGGTCTTCTATTCTATTCTATTGGTTATCCTCTCTGATTTGAGTGAGGTAACTCAGAACCCCAAAAATGACCCCATATTTGACCTACCAACACTGTACTCTTACCTTCAGAGAATGACTTTTTTGGTTCCTTCTGTGAATGACTTGCTTTTTTTAGCTAAAGTAATGATCAACAGATCCACTCATGTTGTCATATAATTGGACTTTCTTGTTTTTATTGCTAAGCAGCATTACTTTGTGTATATGCTTGGAATTTTCCAAATCCATTCACAAGTTCATGCTTGACAATAATTAGTAATATAAGAATATTTTTTAAAATTGAAAGGCAATTTGATTTGATTTTTATGAAAACCTTTCATATTTGTCTACTAATATATTTAGTTTATTATAATTATTTTTCTAGACAGTCGAACCTCTATATAAATAATGTATTAAATGTTATAACCACATTTATACATATACAGAAATATTTATTAGATAAGTATAAACATATCCTATTACAGCAAAATTTCTCTTATCAAGTATCTACACACACATATTTTTGAATGATAACAAACTCAGTTATCATTTACCTAATAAGTATGATCAGAATTTGTATCAAATAGGATGTTTCTTTATGTCTATTGCAATTTTATTTATCCTACTATGCAGTTTGTTCAATTCGTAAGTAATTTCAAATTTTAAAATAAAAGTAAGAACTAGAGAAAAATGTTACAGCATTTTAAAAATAGATGGCAAACATCAGGGAAGAACCAAGTGAGATATGTTTATTTCTATTCAGCCATTTTCAGTTTTCTTATTCTTATATATTTTTTCAATTATAATTTAAGAATGGCTTTGCTAAGTGAATAATATTTGGTTCAGGCTCTCTTTTGTTGTTCACTAAGGTCCTAGACACTTCATTTTTTCCTACATGTTCATTACTTTTAATTTTTTCTTAAAAATCTTCCACTCAAGAAATTTACATGGTGACTGCCATGTATAAAGCTTGCTTGTGATTAATGACTTAAATTAAGCATTGTCACTCCCTTATGTGTTTACTCAAGAGGAAAGAAGAAAAGTTGGCTCATCTGCATGATTTGTTTAGCTAATATATTTTATTTGCCACACATTGAGAGTATTTTCCACCGTCCTGCAGCCCTGCTTCTTAGATGGAACTCAGCTGTGCTTGTATCCGACTCTTCAACCTCAAACCATGAGGAATACTCTAGTAAGTATATTAGATAATTTTCTCACTGCTGCCATTAAATTCCTGACACATACAACTTTAGGGCAACTGATCTATTTCCTCTCCATACCTGTCTTTGTCAGTCCATCATTCCAGGGACTGTAAAGGATTCATCTTACTTCCCAAACCAGGAAGGAGATGAATGCCAGATGCCTCTTTATTTTTCCTAGGCTCAGAAATTTAAACTACAGAATGGTGTTACCCACATTCATGGTGGATCTTTCAACCTCAACCATCCCATCTAGGAACTCTCACAGACAATGCCAAGGTGATACTAGGGCCGGAAAGCTGACAGTCAGTATTAACTATGTCATTTGAAAAATTGATAAATTTTGTGAAGATATACGATTTAACTAAGTCACTTATGAATCCAGCTGATATGTGTCAAACATATGGGGGAACCTTTGCAATTTGCTACTTCCTTCATTTCAACTAGAATATGTTTTCCTTGATCTCAAACAGCACGCTTAAGTATAGTCAGACGCTGGCACACTGCAGCAGACTCGCAGGGATGCTGCAAGGTGCTTTAACTTATGAAAGTAATGAAATGACAACCTGATATACTTATTGGAAGAATGTGAGTGGCAAGCCTTTAAACAATATTTCTACATTGGATGGTACTACATCCCTTTGACATCATCATGCCCTTATAAAGCTGAGTTTTCAGTGTCCCCTGTAGGCAAAACAAGCCACTTGTAATTGATTGTGTAATTGGAAATAAACAAGGCAGGTTTTAGCTTGATCCCAATATTGGAGAATTTGTACAATGCATGTATATTACTAAATAATTATGTTACTCACAAGTGAAACAACATGGTATTTATTTTTTTCTATATATTATTTTCATATAGTTAAGAAAGATTAGGACAAAGTTATTAAAGTTAGGAAAAAATACTCCTTTAAATATTTATATTTTATGTAACCTTTTCTCTATAGTACTATGAACTATATAGAGAACATGGTGTCTGTGAAGAGAGACAATTTAATAGCCTTTACTGATAGTCATATCTATTTATCCACCAGCTTCAAATGGTTAGAGACTGACTAAATTTTGTTTGCTGTTTCATTACTTCCACCTGCTGTAATACCTGACTTATCATTACCACTCAAATATTCTTGTTGAATTCTTTTATTCGGTAATCAAATGGCTCATGGTATGAAAGCCAACTGCTACTGCAGGCATGGAAACCAAGAGGAACGAAGTGTTCCAAGAAATATCTGTTTCTTAACAAAATAAAAATTGAAGGTTTGTGCAAATTTTGAGTGAAAAATCAATTTTGGCAGAGGCCTGAATCTATTATGTAAACAACTATACACTTTGATCCTTTCAGAAATAAGAGAATGTAATTTTTGAAGTCAGTTTTTGTGGCTGCTTTTGCCAGCGCTAAAATTGCTCATAAAATGTTAAATAAAACTATATGAAAGTCAGAAAGGCAAATAAGGTCTTCCTATGCATAATTATAAAATTGTAATTCCTAAAAATACAATTTAAGTAAAGGCCAGCCGACTCTTCTTAACCTATTCTTGAAGAATAGAGGTGGTGAATATACCAGAAAAGGTAGAGAAGTATATTTTAGTGACTAAATATTCTAGATATTATTTGCTACAAGATAGAGAACTCCCAAACAGTGCCTTGATGTGGCAATTTGTTTCTCTTTACATTCTGTTTGTGTTAGGTCCTAGGAGTCTAACATAAAAATTCAAAAAAAAAAAAAAAAAAAGAAAAGAAAAGAAAAAAAAGGATCTTCTCATCTAGGTGTCAGGAGGATTGATGTGTCCTTTTCTCACCTTTGAATGTTTCAAGGCCTAATGTCTTTATTCCTTACTGGCCCTCAGGATGGAATGGCTGGGAGAAGTGAAAGTTGGCTCAGTATTTGACTTTCCATGTGGTCACCCACCTCATAATTTACTGATATCACTCATGGGTGTTTTTTTTTTTTTTCAGCAAACTTTAAAGGAATCCTTTGACTTCAAGTTTCAACGGCAAGATTTCTTGTATTGTAACCTTGATAACTGCACAAGGATTTTGTGTGTGTGTGTGTGTGTGTGTGTGTGTGTGTGCGCTGAATACTGTATTAGCAAAGACAAGTCAAGACTCTAATTTAATTTTAAATTTAAATTTAGAGTGAAAAAGACTGAGCTATTACGACCCAGATACAGTGGGGCAGGTATATGAATTTGAGGGCACCTTTGAAGATTACTGGAAAAATGAAATTTGTTTTAAATTTTTAAGATGATCACAATTTAAAGAGATAATTGAAAGTGAGATTTATTCCATGAATGTCAAACTGCTCCACTTTGAAGAAATCTTGGTGAATGTCCACGTTAATGTGAACTAAAATAGTTCACAAAGACCAGGTGGCACTCTGCCAGTATTAGACAACATGGCAACCTTTGTGGTTAAATGAGTTTGGCCTCCATTTATTTTTAATTATTTATTTATTTTTGGTGGTGTGTGTGATAGGATTAAATCTTCCTTTTCTGAAGCACATATTGGACGTTTTGAAAAAAATAAGTGAGTTTTCAGATTATAATTATATTATTTCCTCTTCCCTTTCTTCCTTCCAAACCCTTCTGTGTACCCTTCTGTCCTGCTTTTTTGTTGTTGTTGTTGTTTTTTATTGATTTTTTTTGAGCTCTACATTTTTCTCTGCTCCCTTCCCTGCCTCTCCCCTTCCCCCTTTAATCCTCCCCCAAGGTCCCCATGCTCCCAATTTACTCAGGAGATCTTGTCTTTTTCTACTTTCTACTTCCCATATAGATCAGATCTATGTAAGTCTCTCTTAGTGTCCTCATTGTTGTCTAAGTTCTCTGGGATTGTGGTTTGTAGGCTGGTTTTCTTTGTTTTGCCCTGCTTTTTTACAGCTTCTATTTCTTTATAATAATTTTATATTTATATTTTACAACTATAAAACATATGTTTATATATACCAAATACATTAATACAACCTGCTTGCCCAGTCTGTATGTTTCTTGGATGTATATGTTTTTCAGTGCTGACCATTTGGTATTAGATAGCTAGTTTGTGTTCTCTTCCCAGAGGAAGGTGATTTAACCTGTTTTCAGCATTCCCTAATTGTCTTTAATTCTTTGAGTAAAGCTGAGGCCTCCTGATCTTTACTTGGTCTATATTTTCATGTGTTCTATTGGTATTGTCCTTTAAAACATCTCTTTCTCTTCTTGTCCGTCTCCATTCCTTTGTGTCTGCCTCTCATCCCCAGAAACACTTTCTCCAGGGGACATCCCCAGCCCCACCCTCATCCCCTCCCCTCCCCCAAGTGGCAACAGTATGTTGGGACTCAGACCAGTGCCTCACAAACTATCATTAGCGAAGCTCTCCTCTAATCCGATGAGAATTAACAGATACTCACAAATTGGCAATGTGAAGAGAGTGAGAGACTTTGGAACATTAAGTCTTAAATGGAATGTCTTCACCAAACCCCTTCAGTCCCGACTCAGAGTTCTGTTCAGAAGAGGAGACAGGGAGACCCTGGAAACCCAAGGTGGTAGGTGACCACATGGAAACTATGTCTTCCAGACACAGCTGGACTGATGCATGTATGAGCTCCAGATGCCATAGCAGCAAACACAGAGCCTGCACACTTTCAAATCGACAGGGGTCTCAGGGCTGAGGGGGAACATAGACATGAGCTCCCATGCTTAGCCTAAAAGCTATCTGTATTTGACTCCTTGTGGCAAAAAAAAAAAAAAACTTTCTCTCTAATCTAATCTCACTGGGTATATTAACTGCACTAGAGGGTTGGTCCTAATGCAAAGGAGTAGTCAGGCAAAACAAAATCAATTCAAGGATATTGTAGACTTTTTGTCTGATTTTGACTGTTTGGGATGTGTGTGTGTGTGTGTGTGTGTGTGTGTTTCCTGTTTTTTTGCTTGTTTCTTAAGGAGAAAGACAAGCAGTGGGGTTCGGCAGTTGGTGAGGATCTGGGAGTTGTTGAGGGAGGAGAAAAACATGAACAGAATATATTGTATAAAGATTTTTTTCATTTAAAAGATTTTTTTTTACAAAGAAAAGAAGTCATTTTATCATATGCTTCAACCTGCCCGACATGAAGTATCAGAGTACTGAGTGGTTATAGTTATTGTTCAAATCCAAAAATTGTTTCAGGTTTACCAGTGAATAACAAAATACTGAAGTTATCTCCAAACACAATAATACATAGATTAAAATACAACCAGGTGATTTTTGTTATGAAAATGAATTATATTTGGTATGCATGTATGAATTCACCTGGAAACTACAGCTAAAATGCAATAACAATATTCCTGGGTACATTTAAATATCTAAATACACTTTTAGGTTCTTAAATGACTTTTTTTAACCTTAGATTTTCTAGGCAAGAAACATTTCTAACAGTTTTCAGCAGAATCTTTTCCTGAATGAGATTACTATTTTCTGAACTTGTTTTTTTGTTTGGTTGGTTTTGTTTGTTTCTTTTTGAGCCTGTTTTATGCCATAAGTAAAGTAACTTATTAAAGAAAAGGTGTGGATTCCAGGGATATTCTCCAAATGTCTTGTGTATAATAATTACCATTATTGGGAACAATAATGTCCTGTACCATTGTTGGGAACATCTACTTGTTTGACTTAATGGTGATATCCCCCTTTCTTTCATCAGTCATGTAAAGTAAGTTTCCTAGAAGTATGGAAATATGCACAATAGATTATTATTCAGTCACAGAGATAAATGGTAGTTTATCATTTGCATTGTGTACAAGCTTATAAGAAATTTCATTAAACGAAATAAGTTAGATACAATAACCAAAGACTTTCTGTTCCTTCTAATCAGGTGGAAACTAAAAATGTTAATCTCATATAAATAAAGTGAGCATGAGTGATTGTAAGATAGTGGGGAATGTAGATCCTTCATTCAGTAAGAGATGGAAGCAGATGCAGAGATCCACAGGCAAGCACTGGATTGAGCTCCTTGGGTCTAGTCAAAGAGATAGAGGAGGGATTATATGAGCAGGGAGATGGGGGTGTTCAAGAACATGATGGGGAAACCCACAGAGACAGCTGGCCTGTACTAATGGGAGCTAATGGACTCTGGACTGATACCTTGGGGAGCTTGCATGGGGCCGAACTAGGCCCTCTGAATGTGAATGACATTTGTTTGACTTTGTCTATGTGAGCATTCTATCTGTCAATGGGACCAGGATTTATACCTGGTACATGAACGTTTTGGAGCCCATTCCTTATAGTGGGATAATTTGCTCAGCCTTGATATGAGGGCAGGGTATGTGGGTCTTGTTCCTACATTAACTTGGTGCTTCCAACTTTGTTGACTCATCATAAGAGGTCTTATCCTTTCTGAAGAGTAGATGGGGAGGTGGGTGGGGAGATAAGGAGGAGGGAGAGGGGACAGAGGCGGTACTGTGGTTGGTATCTAAAATGAATAATAAAAATATAAAAAACTAAAAAAATAAAAGTGCTAATATCTTACCTTTTCGGGGGGGAGGGGGTATGAGAATATGTGGCTTCACCACCTCCTCTGTGCTGGTCTCATGGTGCTGCAATCAAGGTGTTAGGCAAAGAATGGTTCCTTCCCCTGTGCACCACTAAAGAAATTATCTATATCCAAAATTCCTCAAGTTGATGGAATCATTTCATTTCTGTCAAGGACTGAGCAATTCATCATCTAGTTGGTTGGCTAAACACTACCTTCAGCTTTTTGCAAGAATCTTCAGATTTTGCAAGAATGTGTTATGCTTTGCTAGGTGTGCTCCTACACACAACAGCTTCTTATTTTAATAAGCCAGTTAAAAAGCCCTACTGTTTGCCCATTAGCAAAAGGTATTCTTACACAATGTAATAAAATCACAGCAGAGATGAGCAATCACCTTGATTATTACTTTCTTCTGAAGTTGTACCAAAAACACTCACCCAGCATCATCTAAAAAAATGCTTGCTTTATAAAATCAACTATATTACTGAACGTAAACTTGACACTCTCTCATCCACTCGCCCTCAACACCCACCTTTCCAACTTCTGTCTCTATATTTGATGATTGAGTACGACATTCTAAGTATTTCATGGAAATGGAGTCATACAGAATAGGTCTTTTTGTGATCCTTACATATTTTACTCGCATGCTGATGTCTTCAAGGCACGTCCATGTTGTATTATGTATCAGAATTTTCTTCTTTTAAAGGAGGCATACAATTAATTGCTTCTCTATATGGACCATTTTTCTCATATTCATTTCTCAACTATTCATGGCATAACCACCTAAGTTTCGTAGCTTCTTTAGCTATTATGAACAAAGTTTCTGTGAATGTAGACAGACAGATATCTTTTTGAGCTCCACCTTCAATATGTTGGGGTCTATGGCCAGATATAGAGCTAGTGAATCATATAGTCATGTTATGTTGAATATTTTGTGATCTTTCATGATTTTCCCACAGATGTACAATTTTACTTCCCATGTACAGTACACAAGTGTTCTCATTTCTTCAGGTCCTCATTAAAACTTACCATTTTTTATATTCTTCTTAAAATATAGTGAGATGATATCTCATTATAGCTTTAAATTTTACAGTCATTTATTTTATGTGTATGAGTGCTTTCCCTGCATATATATATATATATATATATATATATATATATATATATATATATATATATATATATAACCATGTGTTTGCCACGTATCTGCAAAGTCAGAACATTTGATTGGATCTTCTGGAATTGAAGTTACAGACTATTGTGAGTTTCTATGAAGCTTCTGGAAAGTGAACCTTGGTTTCTCTGAAAGGGTAGCAAGTGATCTTATCTGCTGAGCCATCTCTATACTTTCAATTTGCTTTTATTATTAGTGGGATGATCATAACTTTATAGCTTATCTGTTATTAATATATCTGCTATAGTTAGATATCAGTTTAGATATTTGGACCACTTTTTGAGTTGGTTGTCATTGTTCTTGTTACTTTCACTTTGTTCTATGCATTTCCTATGTATTTCCCATGTTCTTTTTTTGCCAATATATAGTTTGTGTATATTCCCTGAGTTACAATCTTACTCTACCCGTGTTGTATTTTAGCACACATAATTTTTGGAAGAATAACCTTTGACTAATAAATATTTTCCAAATGATTTCAGGTTGCCTTGACAGATAAAGAATAAAAGTATAAAGAATAAATAATGAATAAAATTAAATAACTCCTGCCTGTTAGTGTCAGAAATCCATCAGAGAAAGTTGAACCTTGACCCGAACCCTGTTTCTAAACCCTGTGAGGAAGAGGAAGTACACTTTGGTTGCTATCTCTACCGATTCTCAGTACTCAGGCATGGTGAAGTACATTGCTGAGTGTTGAGAGACTTTGTTGTCTGGTTGGATGAGGAAGAAAAGGGTACTTTATGTACAAGACATAGGATAAGTGAGAACAGAGAATGTAAGCCTTAGTTTTGCTATAGCAAGTTAAAAGTGCATCTGGACTATCACTATCTCAAGTACCTCACCAAGATAGTCTTCTGTAATCTTCACAGCACTCCAGTGAGATCACAACCCTCAAATGGTGAATCTTGAGAGTCAACAAAGATAATCAACTACCCAGAAGCTATTTAGTTAAGTGAACCCATTCTGCATCATTTGATTTTAGTAGTTAATCTGTTAGTGTTACCTCCCCACCTGGAAATTTAATCTATGTAGTTATAACATAGCAGTAGAATCTAAGGAGGAGATATTCCCTCACTCATATTCTCTTGGTAAAGCAAGTTGTAGGGGAAGAAATCACATAATGTTATAAAGGCCAGGAGGTCAACATCTTATTGGAAGGCCCATTAAAGTTGACCTTTTTAAAATGTATACCACATGTGTACACATACACACACAATACACACATGTACACATGCACACACATGTATATATGTACTGGGATGTCACAAATATTGTGTCACTTCATGTTTAGATTTTTCTCTTTATTTGGTTTATTATTTCAAAATATTTATATTAAGTCAATCTCACACATCACTTAATAAAATTATATTCTATGACTTTAAAAATACATTTTGCTGAACATTCCACTGTCCTTTTCTTATAATTTATTTAAAATGCATGACAAACTTTAGTCATTTGACTCTCCAACCTTTGTGATACTGTACAAAAATGAGTCATATGTCTCAGTTATATATTTGAATGTTCAATATAAGGATAATGCTTAAAATGTAATTGTTTGAATAAATAATTACACACTTTCTTCAAAGGAACTTCTTTATTTTCAGTTTACCCATTTCAGTAGACTTATAGCAAATTAATAAAAAAAGCTTATTTCAACTCTATGATTCTATCATCTATCATCTATCCATATATCTATTTCTGTCACACAATCAGAATCAGACATGTGATCATGAAAGCTAAAGCTGCCTATAGCTACAGATTTCAATCTTTGGCCTAAATCCTACAAGTCATGTATTGGCATGATATCCCGTTCAGTTCAGTGTGTAGCTCAGCAGTGAGGGACAGGGAAAATGTTCCTTTCCTACACTTAGTTAAGGGGTTAGAAATAATCTACCGACAGAGGCCAGGTCTTTTACTTTTCTGAGTCCACTGATTAAATACTAACTTTTTTCCTTGGAAATACATCCACATATACACAGTAAATAATGTTTACCCATGTCTCTGAACACCCCAAGTTAGAATCACCCATCAGAACTCTGCATAAACTCTGCATAAGCAGGTGAGTGTGGCTCAAACACGAAGAGAGTACTGTAAAGAAGCCCTTAGTTGTTTAGATAAGGTCACATTCTGTAGTCCA
This sequence comes from Ondatra zibethicus, assembly GCA_004026605.1. Taxonomy (NCBI): domain Eukaryota; kingdom Metazoa; phylum Chordata; class Mammalia; order Rodentia; family Cricetidae; genus Ondatra; species Ondatra zibethicus. The sequence continues at coordinate 49,692 of PVIU01009869.1, read as the reverse complement.
GGCTAGCCTTGAACGCATTGCAATTCTACTACCTGAGCTCCATAGTCTTGAGTCACAGCATCTGTTTTTAAGAACATCTTTCTCACTAGAATTTGGAAATGAAGCTTTTATGAATAGCCCCTGTATTCTCAGTGTAAAAAGGAAGTCAGTTTGCTATCATATGGCAAAATAAGGTATTTCTGGCCTGGTTTCTTTATAAGCCAAGGGTTACATTTTTCACATGACCCAAGTGGACTCCTTATTCACCTTGAGCTGTAAGAGTTTTTCCCTTATTCTTATAAATAGAAAGCCATGAGATGGGGGGGGGGCGTCCTTCAACAAAACCTATTCACAAAAGAATGTGAGGAGTCAGACTGAAGTCCCTGAGACAGCCTTCACGACAATTCTGATATTAGCTTGTTTTTCAAATATTCAGAAGGGTGAGAGCATGTATTTTCATGACAATGTAAGTTCTTTTAGGAGACTGTTTAAGATGTATTCAGGTGGGATAATAGACACAGGAATCACATTTTTTTCTTTTCAGGTTTTTATAGAAACACATTCAGAATATTCAATATGCAAAATTCTGGTCTTTACTTGTGGTTAATCTCGTGCAGATAGAACCATAGAAATAAGAATCATGTGGTAAAGCATAAGACACATGTAAAGAAGTGCATTCTTTATTAAAAGTTCTAATGTTAAAAAGCAGTTATCTTAAACATTTGGTGTATTCTGCATTCTGTCTCACTGATTAATGTTCTGAATATTTGCTACTACCTTTCTCTAATCAGCAAGGATAACATTGACCAAATTAGTAATGAAAATGCTCTCCGTAAAAATTAAAATTTGAAAATGTCAGGCAGAGATTTACTAGTGACCCATAGACAAAATGTCAAACTCAATTCAATCACAAATTGAGTTCAATACAGTTCAGTCCATGGTGACTGAGTCTCCCCATGAGTAGAAAAACTGCTCAAAATGACACTTTCCACTATTTAAGTCTCACTATGTACACTATCTGAGCCCATACAGTCCTCCTCCTCCATGACCTATGCAGCCTGCACCTCATTTGGTTTGCTGAACCCAAGCCCTGCAGTGCACAGGGATCTAGGAGGATCAGAGGTAGGGTTTGGATTCCATTGTTTTCCCTTATTTCAGGATATTGTTCTGTCTTATGATTCCACGTCCGAGGAACAGGTCCTTGATGAGGCAAGACTATTCAGAAACTTGGCCTAGAGAATATGTTGTACACAGAATATTAAGTATTCAATCACAAATAGTGCATTTCCCACTACAGAAAGAGGAAAACTGTTAATACATTTCATGAACAAACAAACATATACATATATGTATGTATGTATGCCTGCAAGTCTTGCCAGTTATGGTAACAGTTATTATAGAAGCCTGCTTTTTTCATTTTAAATATGTGTGATTTTAGAACATTTTTGTTTTTCTTCAAAAACAAAGAAAATTGCTAATTAAGTTTAGCCTTTAATTTGACGGTTATAATTTTTAAATGTATTTCATTATTTGTGTGTGTGTGTGTGTGTGTGTGTGTGTGTGTGTGTGTGTGTGTGTAAATGTGTGCCATATGTGTGGAGGTGATCATGAAGGCAGAAGATCGCATCAGATTCCTTGGAACTAGATTTTCAGATGATTGCTAGCAGCCTGTAAGTTCTGGGAAGCAAGCTTAGGTGTAGCAAGTGATCTTAGATGCTGACCCATCTCTCTAGCCACTGCTGATTAGATGTTGAATTATCTTTCCATTCTATATATGTTGTCTGGTCATGAAATTATTTAATTAATTCTCTATGCACTGTTATAATATTAATTTGCAAAATCATTGTAACTCTGACTTATGTTTGTGTCATAGTTTCTAGAGGATAAGCCTCCTGTTTTGTTTTGTTCTGTTTTTTAAAGAAAAGAACTAAATTTTTCTTGCTGAAGAGCAGCATCTTCACTGTGTTTGGAGTTTAGCTTGAGACCATTTTGAAAGGAATCAATGAAGACAAATTATAGTGAAGGAGAATTCTCATGCAACTCTGAAGTGGAACTATGGAAGAATCCCACTGTTGTGCCTAAGTTGTGAGTTGTGCTGACTGCAGTCATCAGTACTATGATTCACAGGAGACACTGGAGATAATTCAGTATATTGCTTCTATCAGGTTTGGAAGAAATATACAGACTAACAATTCACCAAACACAGAAAAGATTGGTGTTAATCTTTATGTTTAATAATAAAAAGTCAGCAAATTCTAATTTCTAAAATATTTACTTTTAATTTTCTTTGAAAATTTATTCTTATTTCTTCAAGAAAAGTAGTTATATTTTTCTTTTTGATGAGAATTCTAATTTAATTATGGATTGCATTTTATTTTTTGTATTTCTGTTTTATTGATTTATTTAGTTTTCTAATTCCTTTTATTTAATATTATAAGAGAAACTTACCAGTCAAAATATAATTTAAATATTGGAACTGCTAATGTTGGAAATTTGGATAAAGAAAAAGATGGTTATTTTTACCTATAAATTTTATTTAATATATTCATTTAGAGATGAATCACAAATAAACTTTGTACTAACAAATCTGAATTTAAGCATTAATCTCAGTAGGTTTTTGATAAATAATTAGCTAATATAGCTAATTACTTAAAATTTTTTCTCCCAATAGAATCAAAATAAGTATTTTTAGTTTTTCATTTATGATAGGCTATTATAATGAGTTTTTTGTTAATAACTTATTAAATTGGGTTAGATTTGCTTATATAGCCAAATCTTGAATTTAAATAATGGGGAATTTTCTTTTATGTTTTGGTGTGATGTGAGATTCCTCTCTGTATGCTGTAAATATGTCTTATTGCCTTTTTTAATAAAGAAGCTGCTTTTGGCCAATGACTTAACAGAGTAAAGCCAGGTGGGAAATCCGAACAGAGATGTAGACAGAGAGAAGATGGAGTAAGGGAGATGGCATATAACTGCCGAAGAAGACAGATGCTGGAGTCTTACCTGTAAACCATGAACCCCGTGGTAAAATATAAAATAATGGGAATGAGTTTGTTTAAGATGTAAGAGCTAGTTAGAATTACAGTTTAGCTATTGGCCAAACAGTGTTGTAATTAATGCAGTTTCTGTGTGATTATTTCTAGTCTGGGAGGCCGGGAAACAAAGAAGAAGCCTCAGCCTACATTAGAGATGTATTGTGTCAATTTTTTCTTAAGAATAATGCTGTGTTGAAGTTTCTCAGTATAAATGCTCCTCGACCAAAGAATGGATAAGGAAAATGTCATACATTTACACAGTGGAGTAATACACAGCAGAAAAAAAAATGACATCTTAAGATTTGCAGCAAATGTATGGAGCTAGAAAGCATTATATTGAGGGAGGTAACCCAGACCCAGAAAGATAATTATCATATGTACTCACCCATAAATAGTTTTTAAACATAAAGCAAAGAAAACCAGCCTACGAATCACAATCCCAGAGAACCTAGACAACAATGAGAACCCTAAGAGAGACATACATAGATCTAGTCTACATAGGAAGTAGAAAAAGGCAAGATCTCCTGAGTAAATTGGGAGCATGGTGACCATAGAGAAGGTTGAAGGGGAGGGGAAAGGGAAGGAGGGGAGCAGAGAAAAATGTAGAGCTTAATAAAATCAATTTTAAAAAGGTATGGGGATTCGTGTCTACTTCCCCTCCCATTGTTGCAATCCCATCTGAACTGCATAGCCCTTATGCAACTGGACCAGTCTCTGTGAGTTTCTAAGTGCAATGGTCCTGTTGTATGTAGAAGGCCTTGTGTCCTTGTGTCCTCCATCCCCACCCCACTGACTCTTACATTCTTTCTGTTTCTATTTTTGCAGGGTCTCCTGAGACATGTTAATTGGGGATGGGGCGTTGATGGAGACATCTCATTTAGGAAGGGTTGTCTAAGGACTCTAACTCTCTGCATATTGTCCAGTTATATGCCTCTCTGTATTTGTTTCCATCTACTGCAAGAGACTTATCTATTTATTTAAATAACTTTTTTATTTTTTATTTTTCCCCTCAAAAATTGACACTTCCTCCCTTTCTCCCATTCCCCTCCCACTCCCTAACTAACCCACCTCCCTCCCCCTACATCCTCAAGAGAGGGCAGGGTACCCTGCCCTGTGGGAAGTCCAAGGCCCTCCCCCCTCCATCTCGGCCTAGGAAGGTGTGCATCCAAGTAAACTAGGGTCCCAAAAAGCCAATACATGCAGAAGAGACAGATCCCAGTGGCATTATCGATGGCTTCTCAGTCTGCCCCCATTGGCAGCCACATTCAGAGAGTCCGGTTTGATCACATGCTTGTTCAGTCCCAGTCCAGCTGGATTTGGTGAGCTCCTATTAGATAAGGAACACTGTCTCAGTGGGTGGACCAGCCCCTCGTGGTCCTGACTTCCTTGCTCATCTTCTCGCTCCTTAAGCTCTTCAACTGGAATTTGGGAGCTCAGTCCATTGCTCTGATGTGGACATGGGTCTCTGTCTCTATCTCCATCCATCGGGCAAAATTTCTATGGTGATATTCAAGATGTTCATCAGTGAGACTATGGGACAAGGCCAGTTCAGGCACCCTCTTCTCTGCTGCCCAAGGACCTAGCTGGGGACATCTGCGAGGACACCTGGGATCCCCTTTAGAGACAAGTCTCTTGCCAACCCTAAAATCGAACCCTTAATGTAGATATCTTCTTCCCTGCTCCAATATCCGTCCTTTCTCCATTTCCACCCTCCCACTCCCCCAAGCTCTCCCCAATCCTTCACTTCTCCTTTCTCCTTCCCTCTCTCTCCTTCCCCCAACCACACCCCCAACCCCGTGCTCCCAACTTTTGCCAGGTTATCGTGTTTGCTTCTAATGTCCAGGAGGATCGATGTATGTTTTTCTTTGGGTTCACCTTGCTATTTGTCTTCTCTAGACTTGTGAACTATAGGCTTAATATCCTTTGTTTATGGCTAGAGTCCACTAATGAGTGAGTACATGCCATAGTCATCTTTTTGGGTCTGGGTTATCTCACTAAGGATAGTGTTTTCTATTTCCATCCATTTTCATCAAAATTCAAGATGTCCTTGTTTTTTACAGCTGAGTAGTACTCTAATGTGTATATATTCCACACTTTCTTTATTCATTCTTCCATTGAGGGGCACTTATGTTGTTTCCAGTTTGTTGCTATTACAAATAATGCTGCTATGAACATAGTTGAACAAATGCTTTTGTAGTATGATGAGGCATCTCTTATGTATATTCCCAAGAGTGGTATTGCTGGATCCTGAGGTAGGTTGATTCCCAATTTCCTGAGAAACCGCTACACTGATTTCCAAAGTGGTTGCACAACTTTGCATTCCCACCAGCAATGGATGAGTGTTCCCCTTACTCCACATCCTTTCCAGCATAGGCTATCATTGGTGTTTTTGATTTTAACAGGTATAAGATGGTATCTCAAAGTTGTTTTGATTTGCATTTCCCTGATCGCTAAGAAAGTTGAACATGACCTTAAGTATCTTTTGGCCATTTAAAATTCTTCTGTTGAGAATTCTCTGTTCAGATCATTATCCCATTTTTAATTGGGTTATTTAGAATTTTAATGTCTAGTTTCTTGAGTTCTTTGTATATTTTGGAGATCAGACCTTTGTCTGATGTGTGGTTGGTGAAGACCTTCTCCCATTCAGTAGGATGCCTTTTTGTCTTAATGACTGTGTCTTTTGATTTACAGAATATTCTCAGTTTCTGGAGGTCCCATTTATTCATTGTTGCTCTTATTGTTTGGGCCACTGGGGTTATACTTAGGAAGTGGTCTCCTGTGCTCATGTTTTACAGCTACTTCCCTCTTTCTCTTCTATCAGGTTAAGTGTGATCGGATTAATATTGAGGTCTTTAATCCATTTGGACTTGAGTTTTGTGCATGGTGATAGAATAGGTTCTATTTTCATTTTCCTACAGGTTGACATCCAGTTATGCCAGCACCATTTGTTAAAAATGCTTTCTTTCTTCCATTTTATAATTTTAGCTTCTTTGTCTAATATGAGGTGTTCATAGGTTTGTGGATTAATATCCGGGTCTTCGATTTGATTCCATTGGTCAACATCTCTGTTTCTATGCCAATACCAAGCCCTTTTCATTACTATAGCTCCATAATAGAGTTTGAAGTCTGGGATGGTTATGCCTCCAGAAGTTCCTTTATTATATAGGATTGTTTTGGCTATCCTGGGCTTTTTGATTTTCCATATAAAGTTAGTTATTGTTCTCTCAAGGTCTATGAAGAATTTTGATGGGGATTGAATTGAATCTATAGATTGCCTTTGGCAGAATTGCCATTTTTACTATATTGATCCTACCAATCCAGCAGCATGGGAACTCCTTCAATTTTCTGGTACCCCAAGATACTTTATGCTATTTGTGGCTATTGTGAAAGGTGATGTTTCTCTGATTTCCCTCTCTGCTTCTTTAGCCTTTGTATATAGGAGGGCTACTGATTTTTTTGAGTTGATCTTGTATCCTGCCACATCATTGAAGGTATTTATCAGCTGTAGAAGTTCTTTGGTAGAGTTTTTGAGGTCACTTATGTACACTTTCCAATTTGAATACCCTTGATCTCCTTATGTTGTCTTATAGCTATTGATAGAACTTCAAGCACTATATTGAAGAGATATGGAGAGAGTGTACAGCCTTGTCTTCTTCCTGATTTTAGTGGAATCACTTTGAGTTTCTCTCCATTTAATTTGATGTTTGCTGTCAGCTCGCTGTGTATTGCTTTTATTATATTTAGATATGATCCTTGTATCCATAATCTCTCCAAGACCTTTAACATAAAGGGGTGTTGAATTTTGTCAAATGCTTTTTCAGCATCTAATGAAATGATCATATGTTTTTTTTCTTTCAGTTTATTTATATGATGGATTACATTGATGGATTTTTGTATGTTGAACCAGCCCTGCATCTTTGGGATGAAGCCTACTTGATCATAATGGATGATTTTTTTTGGATGTGTTCTTGGATTCAGTTTGCCAGTATTTTATTGAGAATTTTGGCATCTATATTCATGAGTGAGATTGGTCTGTAATTCTCTTTCTTAGTTGAGTCTTTGTGTGGTTTTGGTATCAGGGTAATTGTAGATTCATAAAAAGAGTTTGGCAATGACTCTTCTGTTTCTATTATGTGAAGCACATTAAGGAGTATAGGTATTAGCTCCTCTTGGAAGTTCTGGTATAGCTCTGCATTAAAACCATCTGATTCTGGGCTTTTTTTGGTTGGGATGTTTTTGATGAAAGCTTCTATTTCCTTGTGACTTATAGGTCTATTTAAATTGTTCACCTGGTATTGATTTAATTTTTGATATGGTATTTATCTAAAAACTGTCCATTTCTTGTACATTTTCCAATTTTGTGGCATACAAGCTCTTGTAGTAAGACCTAATGATTCTCTGAATTTCCTCAGTGTCTGTTGTTATGTCCCCCTTTTCATTTCTGATCTTGTTAATTTGAGTGCTCTCTCTGCCTTTTGATTAGTTTGGATAGGGATTTGTCGATCTTGTTGATTTTCTCAAGGAACCAGCTCTTTGTTTCATTGATTCTTTGGATTGTTTTCTGTGTCTCTATTTTGTTGATTTCAGCCCTCAGTTTGATTATTTCCAGTCTTCGACTCCTCCTGGGTGAGCCTGCTTCTTTTTTTTAGAGCTTTCAGGTGTGCTATTAAGTCACTAAATTGTGCTTTCTGCATTTTCTTTATGTGGGCACTAAGTGCTGTGAACTTTCCTCTTAGCACTGTTTTCATAGTGTCCCATATGTTTGGGTATGTTGTGTCTTTATTTTTGTTGAATTCAAGGAAGACTTTAATTTCTTTATTTATTTCTTCCTTGACCCAGGAGTGGTTCAGTAGTTGACTGTTCAGTTTCCATGAGTTTGTAGGCTTTCTGGGGGTGGAATTGTTGTTAAATTCTAACTTTACTCCATGGTAATCTGATAGGACACAGGTGGTTACTCCAATTTTTTTGTATCTGTGGATGTTTGCTTTGTTGGGGAGTATGTGATCAGTTTTCGAAAAGGTTCCATGAGATGCTGAGAAGAAGTTATATTCTTTCCTGTTTGGGTGGAATGTTCTATAGTTGTCTATTAAGTCCATTTGATTCATTACATCTGGTAGTTCTCATATTTCTCTGTTAAGTTTTTGTCTGGTTGACCTGTCCATTGGTGAGAGAGGAGTGTTGAAATCTCCTACTATTAGTGTGTGTGGTTTAATGTGTGCTTTGAGTTCTAGTAATGTTTCTTTTACATATGTGAATGCTTTTATATTAGGGGCATATATATTCAGCATTGAATCTTCATCCTGATGGATTATTCCTGTTAAGAGTACAAATTGTCCATCTCTAGCTCTTCTGATTGATTTAAGTTTGAAGTTGATTTTGTTCAATATTAGTATAGCCACACCCGCTTGAGGTGTGTTTCTTGTAAACAACAGAATGTTGGATCCTGTTTTCGTATCCATTCTCTTAACCTGTGCCTTTTTATAGGTGAATTGAGTCCATTGATATTAAGTGATATTAATGACCAGTGGTTGTTAACTCCGGTTATTATTATTTTTTTGGGTGGTATAGTTTGTGTGTTTACCTTCTATGAGTTGAGCTGGTGTAGGGTTGTTAGATGTCTGTGTTATTATGGGTGTTGTTTGCTTCTTTTAGTTGTGGTTTTTCTTCTAGTACTCTGTAAGGCTGGGTTTGTGGCTATGTATTGCTTAAATTTGTTTTTATCTTGGAATATCTTGTTTTCTCCATCAATGGTGAAAGAAAGCTTTGCTGGGTATAGCAGTCTGGGCTTGCATCCATGGTCTCTTAGTGTCCACAGCACATCTATCCAAGACCTTCTGGCTTTCATGGTTTCCATAGAGAAGTCAGGTGTAATTCTGATAGGTTTACCTTTATATGTTGCTTGACCTTTTTCCTTTGCAGCTCTTAATATTCTTTCTTTATTCTGTACGTTTTGTGTTTTGATTATTATATGGCGAGGGGATGTTTGTTTGTTTGTTTTGATCCAGTCTATTTGGTGTTCTGTATGCTTCTTGAACCTTCATAGGAATATCCTTCTTTAGGTTGGGAATGTTTTCTTCTATAATTTTGTTGAATATATTTTCTGGGCCTTTGAGCTGTAATTTTTCTCCTTCTTCTACCCCTATTATTCTTAGGTTTGGTCTTTTCATGGTGTCCCAGATTTCCTGGATGTTTTGTGTTAAGAATGTTTGGATTCGTTATTTTCTTTGATCGATGAGTTTATTTTCTCTATTGTATCTTCAGCATCTGAGATTCTTTCTTCTAGCTCTTATGGTTATACTTGTCTCTGTAGTTCCTATTCGTTTGTCCAGATTTTCCATATCCAGCCATCCCTCGGTTTGTGTTTTCTTCATTGCCTCCATTTCAGTTTTCAAGTCTTGAATTGTTTCCATTACCTGTTTGATTCCTTTTTCTTGGGTTTCTAGGGTATCTTTGAGGGATGTATTCATTTCTCCTAACTTTTTGTTAGTCTTCTGATCCATTTCTTTAAAGGCGTTTTTCACATCCTCTTTAATGCTCTCTATCGCTTTCATAATGTTACGTTTAAAGTCGATTTCTTCTACTTTTTCTGGATTAGGTTGTTCAAGTCTTCCTGTTGCATATTTGCTGGATCCTGGTGTTATCATGTTGCTTTTTAGGTTGTTGGAGGAATTCTTGCATTGGCGCCTACCCATCTCTTCCTTCAAATGTGGTTGAGAGATTCTTGGCGGCTTGGTTCGATTTTTGTTGTGGCTAACTGTGTACTTGGGGATTTTTCTTCTTCTGCCCCCTCTTATGTCCCCTCAGCACTGGCGTTGGCTCTCAGATCCCCTCCTCCCTGAGGTAGGCTGTGGTGGTGGATCTAAGGACCCCCTCTGGATGGATCTACTGGTACTGGATCAGGGCCACTTGCTGGCCAAGGACCTTGCAGACAAAAGGGATGGCTTGGTACATGCCAGCTCCATGGAACAAAGAAAACCCTGCAGCCTTGCATTTACCACTTTGTACGGGGGGGGGGTTGCTCAGCCCCGAAGCAGGCTGAGTTGGGAGATCCTAGGATCCCGCAGGTAGAAAGGGGTGCTTGGGAGCAAGCTGGGGTGGGATAAATAGAAAAGCCAGTAGCCAGGGAGAAGCCCTGCTGAATGGCCAGAAAGTTTAGTGGATTGGAGGGTACCTGTACTCGCTTCCCAGGGTGTCTGGGCGGCCTGGTGGGGACACTCTTACCCCTCCAGAAGGATCTGCTGGTACTCATAAGTTTTTTTTCATTTATTTACATAGCAATTAATTTTCCTTCTCTCCTCTCTTCCTGTCCCCTCTCCCTTTCCTCTGTTCTCCTCCCCATATACACCTCAATCTCCATTCAGAAAGGGACATGCCTCTATGGGCTTGCACAAAACATGGCATATTAAGTTGAAGCAGGAGAGACTTCCTCCCCTTACTGCAGGGCCAGCTAATCCAGCATGGGGAACAGGTTACCAAAAGCCAGCTAAGTGCCAGGGAAAGGTCCTGCTCACAGCTAGAAGCCTTACTAAAAGACCAAGCTACACTGTTGTCACATACATGCAGAGGGCCTAGGTCAGTCCCATTCAGGCTCCCTGACTCTTGGTCCAGAGACCATGATCTTCTGCTTGCTCAGGTCAGCTGAGCAAGACATATCTTAATGCTCCCTAAATCTAAAAGTCCGTATATATCTTTATTAGAATCTCAAGCTCTAACAGAAGTATTTAAAAGTCATCACTTCTGCTATCTATAAGAATATAATATTGACTACCATAACTTATTGAATATTTAATACACAAAAATTTTGCATATGTGTCTTGTTTAAGCTTTATAAACTTTAAATAGGACTTGTGTTCTTTGTCTCTGATGAAAAAACTAAAAAAAGTTAATATATTTTTTCCACTGGGAAGACCAGAGTGAGTATTCCAAGGAAAGACACTAGAACACGACATTCCCTATCATAAGGTATTTTATTACAATAGAGTTAAAATGAATACAATGAAAATGATTGGAAGAAATCCTTCAAGTAATTACACTTACTGAAATGTACCCAACTGCTCTTTCTTATTGTGGTGATGAATTAGGTGTTTCTACAATCTTTGGATTGAACAACATAGTCACGGGTATTTCCCCACAAGATAATGGCTCACCTTATCACTTCTATGGAATTTAATTTCACTAATATCTAAGCATGGTTCCAGTTCTATACAAAAATCAAATAATTCTCTCTCTATGAACAGCATATGCCAGTGCATTTTCCTATTGAGGCAATTAAAGACTGGTTGAATGGAGGGAAGTGTCACAGCTTTTTGAGCAGGTTTTTGGGAAAGGTGTTAATGTACCTTGGCACATCTTAATAATTAATATTCTTCATGATATAAGCTCATGATTCTATTCTGTGCCCAGAAGAAAACAAAACCCACCTCACATCTGAAAGGTGATGGTCAAGAAATGTCCTCAGTTACCCAGCCATTCAGTCAATGTGGTCTTTGCTCATCTCTTTTCTGTTATAAAAAGAAATAATACACTCCTCACAACTTTCTGAGCTGGAAACTTGGGAGCTCTTGCCATGTCTGAATCCACATGCCACGGTTATGCTTCTTGACAACTGTACACCCAAGGTTCATTTTTTCTGCTGTTGAGTGTCATGTTTTGGGAAGCCTATAGCTGTACCTTTAGAATCCAGTTTGTCATGGTTTCCTTTAAAAAATATGTACATGGGTATTTTGCCTGTACACTATGTAGGAATGGCAGTGTAATCAATTGTATTTGCTCCACAAAGGTGAGGTAGGAGAGAATTGTTTTTTCATAGGTTGGTCTTCAATTGATGGTTAATATTAATTAACATAATAAAAACTTCCAAAATGATGCAAAAGTCATGAGTGTTTGAACAAAATATCTACCCAAGAAAAGCAGAAGATTACAGGATCGAGAAAATGATGAGCAAAAACAATTGTTGATTCTTGACTTTTTACTTTCTGGGGAAAAGTGACTTTCAGCCAAAAAAGTGAGTACACTCACAATATTGAAATAAGAATATGCTTCACCAGGAAACTCCTCCCATTTGAGAGCAGGAGCTGGACTTCTAGGACAAATAGAAGGCAATGTGTTTGATTTTGGTCTTGACTTTATCCCTCACTTCTTCAAAGGAACATAATTGTATCTTACCTTATTCTTGTTTTTTAGATTTAATTGTGGGAGATTGGCAAAAGATGTTTTTAAAATTTTTCCTTGGGGGAGACTATACGTCTACTTGGTTTATAATATTCTATAAATTGAAAATCAAAGAGAACATAATCCTCTTTTGGGAAGATAGAGCACATAAGTTTTAGAGAGTTTAAATACAGAGTCACCGTAGTGAATTTTTCCAGTTAAAAGGTCATGTAGAACCCCATGTTCACTAGTCTATTGAACTTATTTCTTGAACTTTGCTGACATTACTGGCAACTTAAGCACACTTTCAATAATACGATGCATGCTCTCTTTTCCAAGACAGAAGGTTATAATTAAGAAATCCTGTGTATTCTACTTAGTACGCACTTTGGAAATGAAAATTTTTTACCTTCACCATCTATAATTAATCAACGTCATAGATGTTCAAAAGAAAAAAGTTAACTTCCATGCTTGGAACCATACTTGTGATTCTATGTTTATACCTATTTCCATATAATGTCACTGATGATTCTTGGCTTATTGATTGGTTTTTTATTTCATTGGTTAAATAGTTATTGAAATACTGTGAACATTAGAACAACAAGGGAATTCTTGGCATCCAAAGAAACTAGATGTAATTCAGAAATACTTTATTATTTGAAGGCCTAACTCATGCCTATCATTTCTTAAAGTGCATCTGGACTTAAGATGTTCCTGTTTTGTTTTACTGGTGATTGAGATAATTTGACTGTTTAATGTACACCCTAAGAAATGGACTTAACAGTTTACTAATTCAGTCTTATTTAAGTGACCGAATATTAAAAGTAGAATAATATAGGGCAAATAGCCATTTTTGATATTTGGTAGTGACCACAAGGGAACAGGATATCATCTGGGCCCAGGCTGATGCTGAGGGCCATGTCTGGGTCCCTGGCCCTATAGTAACCAGGGTCTGGATTGACGTACATGATTCCTTTTTGCTGTGGAGCACCATGAATAAGTCTGGGGTCAAACCAGCAACCTGAATTTGGGTTCGTGACCAAGGACCAGGATGCATTTTATCTGAGTAGCCTGCGCTGCTGCTCAATGATATGGCGACATCTGGGCATGAGCTGCAGATGAGAGCCATGTCAGAATCTGTGGCCTTACTGCAGCCATGGTCTGTGCTGATGTCTGATACTCCTGTTATTATCAAAGCTTTGCAGACACCCAAGTTCAAGGGCTGAGTTAGTGTCTCAAGGCCATACCTCTGCTGGGGACAGTGGTGACATCCAGACCCAGCTGCTGCGAAGGACCACATTTGGGTCTGTGGTCCTATTGTGACTGAGGATTTGATCTGAAGTCCAGGTCCTGCATGGCCACTAATGGTCACTTTGAGACTCGGGTAGAGGCTGCAACCTGAGGCATTGATGGTGTCTGGCGACCACATAACTGCCAGAACTGTTCTCTCTTGAGTGGCCTTTCCTTCTACCCATAGCCAGGATGTCATCTGAGTGTAAGCTGCTGCCAGGAGTCATGTCTGGGTCCATGGTCCAGCAGTTGGGGTCTGTGTTAATATCTGTGGCCAATGGCACCACAGGAGACCTCAGGAATCATGCAAGATGAAAGAAGGCTATACTGAGTCAGTCCTGCCCTTCACTACCCTGGGGAAACTGGCCTTACTTCTTGCTGCCTACTATAGCAACAGAGCTGGCCCCTGTACTCAGGAGAGAAGGCCCCCATCCATCCCCACAGGCAAAGATGAGCCTACCTAAGGGCTAGCATGCAGGGGAGCTGACTCTGCCACTGCACCCAAGGCAGGTGGCCGCAGTGACTCTTTGATCTGATCTTGGGCCTTGTGTGGACCCTCCCTAGCATCTACATCACCTAGGTGCTGCTGGAGCTCGTGAAGGGACTGGTCCTATGGAATGATACCCACAAGATTTTCAGGACACAGGATACCCTAGAAGACCTCTGGTGAAGATCCAGTGAGGATGGTATTCCAAAAACCAGAAGCCTTGAACCAGACCAATGGCTCACTGCAATGAAAAGTTGTCAGTCAAGCTATTGGGACAAAAGAGTATATGACAAACTGAAGCCTCCAATGGCATCAGGATGGTTGAGAAAGTGATAGGAGAGATGGAGAAGCAGAGATTTTGCTGTTTCAGGTGTGGGTTTTTTGTCATTGTTATGGTTTATTAGTTTTGTTTTGTTGTTGTTCTTGCTATTTCTTGCTTCATTCTGTTTTATTTTGTTTTGTGAGAGGGGATGCAACAGGGCTGAGGGTGGAAATGGGGGGAAGGGGAGGTGAGAAGAATTGGGATATATTATGTGAAACCCCCAAAGATGCAATAAAGTAGTCTTAAAAAAAGAACAACAAAAAACAAACAAACAAAAAACAGAAATTTCCCACCATAATCTCCAAGTTGTAAACAGTGACAGAGGGCATGTTGAGGGTTGTAATAAAATTATTACAAATGTGGAGATAAAATTATAATTGGAAAGAGTAATGTAGAATTTAAATTAAACAACGAAACAAAGCAACAACATAAACCAAACTGAACTGCATGGGTAAGCAAAGAAGAAAACCCAAGCTGGGCAGATAGACAGGATAGTGTAGAGAGTGTGATAATGGGTGAGGTTGGGGGTCAGAAGCTAATATGTTATGCTGTGATAAAAACATGAAATCTTTGGGTAAGACAAAAAAGGAAGGTTATGGTTTAATAATGGTGTATTTGTATGTAGATTTAAAAAGAACTAATGAGCTTTCCTAAGGTGTAAGTTTAACAAGGGTGACCCTTCCATTCCCAACAAGCCACCTTACTTTCACATCTGCTGGTGCAACTCCAATGATTAGATGATTTCCCCATTTCTCTTCACCATCTGGCTGCCCATGACCAGTCCATCTGTAGTGACAATCTTCCTATCTGTGCACCATGTTCCTGGTCCCAGTGCCAGGCCCTCTGGACTCTGTCTCACTGGTGTTCATTGGTTGATGAGTATTAAAACAGGTGCCCCCATGGAGAAGTGTCGAGTGTTACATGACTGGGAAGTGCAAAGGAACCAAGGAAAGAACCCTGAAGTTGAAATAAACCTTGTGGGACTAAACTTGCAGGTCTTTTCAAGGAACAGGGAACAACATAACTGTCGTATTTACAAAATTATTTTTAAAATGTGAAACATAGAAATATACCTGTACAAACAGAGATTGAACAGTAAGAGGACAGAGAAGTTAGTATTAGGTTAGACAGACTCACTGGATATTTTGTGAAATATCTCACTCTGCTTTCTTAATACTTTCTGAGTTAAAAAAAAAGGCTAACATTTTGGGTTTTTATAAAATACATGCATGTATACATATATATATATATGAATACATGTTTGTTTATGTTATATCCAAGTATTTCTGCATCTTTAATTTTAAGTCCACATTTCTTAAAAGCATCCTCTATACAAGTATTCTGTAAGTGTGTCTACTTTTGTCAACAATGGAAACAATTATTCCATTATTTAATGTCTCGAGAAAATGTATAGCTAAGTATGTGGCCTGGTAGGATGTGCGATCATGTTTCATGTTTGTAGATGATTCAGAGCTGTTGTTTGCTGAATGACTTGTACAAACCATTATTCTTAAAGAAGTTGAACTGCGCCAAGGCGAAAATTCCCAGATTCATCCTCCATCTGCCAAATGTTATGAACAGCAAGTTGAAAGTGGGCCTGCTGTCACTGTGACCCGAGCTGACCTCTTAATTTCTTGAGTTCAAGTCCAATTAACCTCTAGGAAGAGGCACAACTGTTCTTAGCAGACAAGTCAATAGAATCCAATAGTAATCATTTCATTTTCTGCCTTGTCAAAGGGTGGCCCTCCCATCTAACCCATCTCACACAAAGGTGGTCATTTATCACCGTTTAGAAAACTGTACTGTGCCTTATCCAAGCCCAGCCTGAAGTACATTCATCAACTACCCAGACAGGATACTCGGTAAGCTGTGAGATGGCTCTACAGTGTAGCTGCAGCAACCCAGCCTAGTCTGGGCAACCTGTTGGTGCTCTTTGTATAAGTACATCCAAAGTCTGGAAAGAGACTGAAAGTGGTCAGTGGATAATGCCCTTCCTTCAAAGAAAACTGTTTTATCATTTGCATTAATATATAAAGCCTTCTTTCATAGGGAAGTCAGTTACTGTTATTGTTTTTAAGGAGACTCATTTTTAGAGAGGATAGTGAAAAAGCACATTAAACAGGAATAGGTATGCATACCCAAAGAGGCTTCTTCATGAATGGATTGGAGCTAAAGGAGGGAAGGAAAATTTTCTGGGTTGTTTATATAAATTAGAGTTTTCCAATCAACTTTCCAGATGACTTAAAGAATTTAGTTGCTCATTCGAAAAAATGTATTACTGTGAGTGATTTAATGACATAAATTTGTTTTTTTCTAGAAGTGAAATATTTTACTCCAATATTAATATGACTTCAAAATTTAGATTGCTAGAAATTGAATTCTAGAGATAATTAAAGCTAGTGATGTTAAATTATTTTTAATATATATATAATTGAATTAAATATCAGTATGAAAATTCAACAATTAATTTATATTCTAATACCAGGCTTATATATTCTATGCATATCAATTTTATTTAAGTTAATATGAGAGTCTAAGAAACTTAGTTTTGAGAAAATATATACTTTTTTCTACTTTAGTAGGCATTTAAAAATCCCAAAATTCACAATATCCTGCAGTAGATTTTATTTCTTCCAAATTTGCTGAGATTAGTACTCTGAAGTCCAGTCCCTCTTAGGAGAAAGATGTATCAGGCTTCACACTCTGAAGCCGTGGCCCTTGGCTTTCTAGAGGAGAGGCCTCTGAAACAACCTTCCCTGAAAATAAGAACTTTCTATAGCTATGCTGTCTTACAGACTGATCAATGTGGTTGTATGTAATGCATGAGCCACTGAACTCGGACCAACACCTAGGATGCCCTTGTTGCTAGGTAAGACTTATCTGGAGAATTCTATCATCTTCAAATATCACAACCCAGAGTCTCAATTTTTTCAAATGTATAGTTTACTTTCATCCTCACATGTTTCACGTTCTCTTGGTGTCCGTATGTTTGTGTGTGTAAAAATCATAGCATGGAAATCACATTTCCCAGAATATCAGGACCTGACTCTCAGGGAGGACAGATGCATACACATGGGAATTAGTGCTTTTGACACGGATGCTAAACTACAAAATCCTATGCCGTTTTAGAACCACCAGAAGGACAGGTGATCGGAGCCAGGTTCATGTGACTTAAGTGGCCAATTAAAAGGAGTTAGGTTCTTTTGGAACATGAAGCTCCACATGTCTTGTAATCAATTTTCTACAGTTAGCAGAATGTCCTCTGAAAATAAGTGAACATTGAAATAAATACTGTAGGGTCTACACAGAAGTGACATCAGTGAAAACAGAGGCAGCTTCTGTGTTACTGCCAAGATTTGAAATACAGTTTCTGTAAATTGGAATATCATCCTAAGATTGGTCACGTGCATGAGACACAAAACAGCCGTAGAAAAATCTCTGTCATTTAGTTGTTCAGTTTCCCACTGCCTTGGATTAAAAGCCACCTAATAGAATTTATAGTTGGAGAAACCTTTTAGGCAGCACTCTTTGTATTTTTTATTAAGTCCAAACTCAGAGAATCTACTTAATGTCAATTTTGTTCCCTGGTTATACTGGCAGTATATTTTACTTTAAATCTGCAGGACATGATGATAAATTGATAATTGACCCCAAGGCCATTATAAATAAAGCACCCCTGTTTTTCATTAGTACAGTAATATCAAGTCATAATGGCAAGAAGGTTCATGCTAATTTTCCCTCGAGAAGTGAACAATCAAGAATCCCTGGGTTTTAAAACAACCATTTAAGAAACAAACTTCCAGTTGTGAGCAGTAAGAGAAAAGACAATTTTAGGAGCATGTGATGAGAAACATCCTCTGAACTGTGTTGTATGCTGGGAAATAGAATATTTCTGACTAGGTTTGCTTTCTTAAACAAGCAGCTGAGAAACAAACAAAATGATAAATTAGAATGCAATTCCTTAGATTTTTTTTTTGTTTAGAAATCTACAAACATAATTGCTGGCTTCCTTCCATAGGGGAAAGTTGTTTCCAAACATGTGGAGACATCACAGTGTGCTCCCTGGCATCAAATGTACTTGATTTAATTAAGTGTAGACTGCCTGACTTACCTCTAAAGGGCTCTACTTGTTTAATATATATTTGTGTGTGTGTGTGTGTGTGTGTATAATGTGTGTCAATGTGTATTACTTTTGTCATAAGCAAAGATGCAACAGAGAATGAAAAATCTTCAAACTACTTTTACAATTTAGGATATTGTAAATATGTAATTAATTGTGCAATATACAATCTCAAATAAAGAGAAACAACTATTTCAGAAAGGAAAGAATTAATCAAGAAAGTAAAAAGATAATGACCTTTGATGAGCAAAGCTCTCCATGTAACATCAATTAAAATATTGTTAAATTAAAAATGACATTGTTTTTTAAATGTACTGAACTCACCTACACATTAAATGGGTCGATTTCATGGTATATGAATTATATGTCAACTTCAAGAAAAAACAAAGCCCTGTGCTTTAGATAATCGAATGGATAATACAAAGGAAGCCTGAAAATGGAAAGCATAAGGCAAATCTGTACAGAACAGGGTCAGTCACCTCATCTATTGAAGTCTTGGGCCATAACCTCGGACTTACATGCATGCACATTTACACAGATATATGAAGGATAACTTTAAATGTAGGACACATAATTTGGTATTTGTTGATATTTATGAGTGTAATTGGTTTGCTGTTAGTTTATTTCCTTTGAAAAGAGAAAAAAAAACTGTAAAGGTAAATCAATACCCACAATGCCCAGTTTCCAATCTGAAAAATGTAACATATTTTGTCTCGTGGTTGAGGTGATGTGGCCAGAGGTAATTCATGTTGTGGAGTCAAAAGTAAAAGCAGTTCCAATAGTCAAGAATTCTGTTCTGAGCAGAAGAAAACACCTGTGGGTTCCAATCACATATATTTACTAGTGTGAGATCTATAACTTTGTGAAAAATAAGAGAAGTGATATGTATTGTACTTTAGAAATATTACTAGACATTAATCATAATTCTTAAGATTTTGCTAGTTGGTGTGACAAAAATTTTAAATTTTTGAAAAAGAATATTGTTTGATGATTTTTTAATAAAAAAATTATTGTTTTATGTTTATAGGACCATATTCCCTCTTATTCCTGTCTTCCCAGAACCAGCCCTTTCCCTTTTGAAGTCCCCACCTAAGACACAGGAACAAAGCCTTTCACTCCAAAGAAAACAAAATTGCAAGTCAGTGGCTGGAGGAGTTAGTTTTATTCAGTTTAGCATTTAACTAAATTTGCAAAGGGACCAGAAATGCTAAATGTGATAGTTTCATGAAATATCTTTGGACAAGAGCAACCAGAGCAATGTATTAGCTGGACTATCTCCTATCATAATAAAAGAATATATTAGCTTTATCTATGGAAGAATGTAGAGATTGTGCAGGAAAAACCCGAATCAATTGGCTGAAACATTTGCCTGTGGTTAGGACCTACTCACTAATAAGTCTGAAATTGAAGTTTTCTTTGATTACCAAATCTGCTCACTATGCTGCCAGATTTCTACTGTTCCTAAAACTCACTATAATAATGACTTATATAGAGAATAATGAGCAATTAAGTTGTATACTGTTTTAGCATTAATTTTAGAACGGACCGTAGGGAAGGTTTAAAACATTTGAGAATGTTTGTCCAGGAGAGCTAAATTCACCTTGAGGAAGAGGTGGTTAATGTATAAACAGTAAGACAAAATACATTTTTAGTAAGCATATTTTATAGCAGGTATAAAGTGGTACTTGGAATATTATTTTAGCAGGAAAGTAAAGGAAAATTAAGTTTATACTTAGCACATAGAGGAAAGAAGTCAGAAGGGGGTTCCAGAATGAACAAGAATGTAGAAGATTCAACCTCAGTCCCTATGAAGTTCCAGGAAATGCAGTGGACTATTTGAATTGGCAGCTTCACCAGATCCAGGAAAAAGCAACAGTATTTATCTGTCATCTCAGAGGTAATGGAAATGCAAAGAATATTGAAAATAACTGGAAGTTTTAGAAAGCATTAATGTGACTGATTTAGCAGAGTGGACTAGCTCCTGGGTAAGCAACCAAACATACAAGATGTGAACATTGATGGGAAACAAAATATGTTTGCACAGCAGATAGCTACATGTTTGTTTTTTAAATCAGATGGACCAGTAAAATAGTAACGATATGAACAAAGAAGGAGGAAAGTAGCTACCGGACATCTAGATCATGTGCTCATTGTTTGAGCAACACAGATTTTCCATAGTGTCCTATGTAGCTAGAGTCCAGGTGTTAGGCCTTCATAATTAGTGCAGTAAACAAAAAGAATGTATTGGCTCCACTCCTCAGGTTCTCCGAGTCACTGAGGTATCATCTCTTCCTGTTTAAAATCATAACACAACATGCAATCCCAGAGCTGATAGAACGGGGACAATTGCGGTTTGTACTTCATCCACAAAAAAGGACCTATTTGAGATACACATTGAGTCTCCCATAAAAAGCAAGCAAGTAAAACCTCAAGTTTTAAAGGGTTAAGAGCAACTGTTTTGCCCATGGAGAAACCATCCATAGCGACTTTATTTTATGCTGTAACATGAAATGTGATACATGAGAAGATGATGGAAGGTGATACGGTTTTTATATTTCATTCTCTAGTCAACAGGGAGGCAGCAAAGCTGACAAAATAAGTAAAAACAGTCATGTAGGAGAGACTGAGAAGCAGGCTTGGATTTTAACCTGTTTGGAATAGAAACCTACTCGAAGACTGGTTGGGGACATAAAAGCAAAGGTCACTGATTTAAGATTTATCTGTGTAGTTGACTGAAGATAAATAGGTGATTGAGCTTACAAATTACCGAGAAGGACTGCAAGGTTTCTGTTCTGGGTGACATAGGTGGATGACACAGTGCAATGCTGAAGACTGGAGAAGAGGCAGGTCTATCGTAGCCAAGATCCAGATTAAACATCTGGGTATTTGTGAATGCAATGTGTCTCTTGTCTTAAGCATGAGTGGGGCACTGCCAGGGTATAAGACTCCATCCAGAAAACTCTCATGCTAAATGCTTCAAAATGAGGAGAGCATGAGACAGCTTTAGGAGCAGACCTTTAGCGTTCCGTAACTCTAGGATGTATTTTAAACTGCTACTGTCAAGAAATCGATTTAAATATCCATTGCCAACTACTGCCTAAAAGGATCAAATGTCCTAAAGCACAGTACCTGAGGGAGCATGGAGTCCAGGAGAAGACTTGGAAGAAAAGGAAATAAACCTCCCAGGCAGAAACTTTTTATCTTACTGTTTGTATTGTCTCTCAGTCAAGGTTCCAAGATGTGTGTGCATGTGTGTGTGTATGCTTGGGTGTGAACAGTTCACATACTACAATTGGTAAAACAAGGGTGGGACTGAGATTCATCATCAAAACTGCTGAATCCTGCATTTTTTTTCAGTGACTTTCCAACTAGACAAGATAATAGACAGATTACAAATAGAGATTTGCTGAAAGAATGGTGGGGTGATGAATAACAAGGGGTGAATACATATAACACAAGCCTTTGAAAATGTTTTCTAAAACTTAAATATATATTTTGAAAAATCTGAGAGTAGAACCAAGAGTGTTGTCTTATAGATATTGGAATTTTCAGTGAATATTTAGAGTCTAAAATTAACTCTAAGTATTTGGGATTGTAATAGCTTTTCAGTAATTTGGGGGAAGAAAGAAAAAAGAAAGGAAAGAAGGAAGAAAGAGAAGGAAGGAAAAAAACATAGGAGGGAAATTAATTTTCATAAGATAATTTTTGATCAGAAAACCTCCCTTCAATTTATCAAACAGGTGATAGAAAATAGTAATTAGATTAAAATTATTAGTGTACAGTAATTAGATCTTAAGTGAGGCCATCTACCTGTATTCATTTGTATCTTGTGCTTACTAAGCTGTTGTTAGTGAAATAAGTGTGAAATAAGCAAATGCACGCACATTTACTGTAGCAAACAGGCCTCCCAGAATCTAATTAGACAAAACTCTGCCATCTGCTCTGCATTATCCTGGTGCCTGCTCAGATGGATGCTGTTTCATTACTAAAAGGCAGAGGGATGCAAATTGAATTGAGCTGGACTTCCTCTCAGACAGAGACCAGGGCATGAAGTCAAACCCTTGCTGTGAACTGACAAAGCAGCACTGTGAAAAAGTGGGATGACAGGGGATTTCTTTTTCTAAGGCCACATGTCTAGTGCTTAGTGGAGGCCATAAGGGAGTGTTCATCCCATTGTTCCAAGCTGGGCAACATGAGCCACCATAATATAAACCTTGTTCACTATGCAAATTGTTGATTTTGGTACTTACTCCCTTGTGACAGATGCCCTTTTATTAGCTGTATGTCATGGCATGTTGAGCTGCATTTAGCACAATAAGGACAAAAAGCTAGCAGGACTGAGATGAGAGTCTATTTTGTAAAGTGAACAACTTTCATTTATCCCTGAGTTATATGTGCAAAGCATAATTGAAATGCTCTGGTAAAATTATTGCAGAAGAGAATACACGTTGCATGCCATGATTTTCAAAGCCTCTATTTTGTGAAGATCCTACACAGATAGTTTCAAACTGGTTTAGATAACTCCTATATTGATAAGGACAATTAATTAGTGATGTTTTTCTAAGAGACTGAAAATGATCCTTTGGCTTAAAATGTTATAGATTTGGAGAAGGTAAAAGCTAATATATTAAATGTTCTACATTTTGGGTCTTGAAAATCATCTTAGAGATGACATTTTTCTCCATGTGATGAATTTGTGCCATTTTCTTCAGTAAAAGCTATTTTACTGCACAAATGGATGCATTTTATCCTGGATTCCATTCATACTTCTTTTTAAAAAATGTTTATCTCTTTGTAGAAATGCACTCTAATAAAGACACACTCTCCCAGGCTTCAATAGGAGCAAAAGGAATTAGATTTTGTGTTAAATTTAAGGTTATTTTTTCCAAAATGTATTTTTCCTGATAAAAGGTTACACTGTATCCAAAGAGAACTACATATAACTGGTAAAACCTAAAAATGAGAGACTATGTTGAGAATTTATTTTTCCTTTTTTTTTATTTTTCTTGTACTTTCAGGAAGAGCCAAAAACTCTGTGACTCAAGACTTCTCTCTATACTATCTTGTCCTCAAATATCTCATTTCCAAGACTTTCTCAAGATTCTCTTTATTCCCAAGACAGTAAAACCCATCTCTGAGTTTCCAGAGAACATCAAATAAAGAGTTCTGCCTTCCAATAAAATTTACTGAGATTTTAAAATTCACTTCTCCCAAAAGTCTAAATTTCACTAAAGGTTGTCCATTGCCAACTCTGGGGAAGGTTGCAGTTAGGACTGTGAAGGCAAACTCATGAGGCTCTGCCACATCCAAATACCAGTGAGGTCACAGACTCACTGTATATGTCAGCCAACATATTGCTCGAATACTGCAGTTATCAGGGCACTCCAACTGTATGATAGCATCTCCAGCTTTGCTCCAGTGGGCAGATGATGATCAGCCGTGGACCACAGATGGGAACGGCTCTTTGAGTTTCACTAGAAGCAATCCATTAAGTTGAGTTGCAAGTAAAGGCAAGGAATAAGAATGGATGCTGTGCCTTAAACACACTTCCTTATGCAATTTGTTGAATGAAGCATCACCAGGGAGTGTTCTTATTCAATGCTCCCTTTTGCTCATATAGCTTTCTTATACCTATCTGCCATGTCAGTTAGTTTCTGTATGGTATTATCTGGTACAGAACCACCTTTCACTATGCCTTTTGGCTTTTCCTTTGTCAGTTTACCCTTTAATTGCTACTCCCACCACACAGGCTCATGTCACAGGTGTATGGTGCCTTCCAGGTCTAGCACACTGCCTTTTTTGATCTTGTCCATTGGTGATTGCTTTGTGCCATTTTTTCACCGTTGTTGATTCCATAAACTTGCATCTAATTACCCTGCTTATGCATCGTCCTTCAAATTCACTTGTTCAGACTTCTATTCATAGATGTTATTTTCAATATTGTTACAACAACCTAATGTGCATTGAGGTTTGGCATGACAGAACACTGTGCTTTGGGTAACTTCTGGCATTTAAGAGCATTGTCCTGTGATCCTATGGTGTTGTTCTGCGTATTAATTCTCAGCTGACAAGCTGCTGGGAACAACCACTGGTACACAAGAAAAAGACAGTATTGAAAGATACTATATTAAAAGATAATATTGAAATATATTGAAGGATAATATATTAACCATTCCAGGGAATCTTCATGCATCATAAATTTATTCAAATAATAAGTAAAATTATCAACAAAAAATGGTTAAAGCCAGGAATCTGTTTTAATTCTTAAAATATTTTTAATGATCTAAATTTTCTTCTGGCACACATTCAGTTAAATTATAAGCAACAAAGTTAATTCATTTCAAACAAAAATAAAGCACATTAACATATTTGTATATATTGGTAACACACCAGTTACATGGGGCTTGGGAAATATTTAACACAAACTGGGTAAGGCAAGAATTAGAGAACTGTATTCTTGACATATGCTAAAGAGAAGGGAGAAAGACACATATTCAAAGCTTAATTTAATACACGAAGCAATGTAAGGTAAGCATCTAAATGTCAAGTCTAATACAGTAAATTAAATCATGATTTAATTTATGATTGATGCCAAACTGTGAAGAATGTTAAACACTGGACACACATACCTACTATTCAGGACCATTTGCTCATAGCATTCTCTAGTATTGCATAGGATAGTGCAGTACAAAGCTAACTGTTTAAATCTCTACAAGAACTTCCCTGCTGTGTCTGTAGTCCACACTGAGGCCCATTGACTGTCAGTTTAGAATCTCAGAGAGTATCTACAATGGCTCTGGTGGAGAAGTTGTCTCTAGTAATGGCTTAGTTAATATTGATTTTGGTCCCACTGAGTCTGGTTTGTAATGAGGACTTATTATACCGTGATCCAATGGATGCTGAAAGATACCTGCTAAGGAATGATAATACTTTTCTCTTTAAACTCTCAGTCCAAAGAGTTAATATACCTGATTATTAAAATGGTGTCATAGATAGACTCATCTCATGAACTCTACATATACCAACATGCTTAATTACTAAAAATAAATATTAAATTATCTATTGTAATGTTTGTTATTTCATGCTTTGACAACAATTAAATTTTTGTTAATTTTAATGAAATTTAAATTATCTTTATAATAAAAAATAAATTTCACCAAAGGATTATGTATATGTAAAATAATAATTTACAATATTAAACTATAAGTGATATTTAAAATAATTAAATAGATTTGATGTTTTTCATATTTTTCTCTTTTAATGCAATTTCTGTGTGTGTATTTTTATCAGGAAGTTTGCCAACATTAATAATACAGAAAGCATGGTATAGTATAAAAAAATGAGAAAATTTTGGACCAGTTTTGCAGGCACTATAACTATTGGAACTTGGTGCCCCATGGTCAATCCTAATTGTGCACTGTACTTTGACCTGTTGTGTTTTTTTTTTAAATAGTAACCATCTTCTTCATAAAGAAGAGTAGTTAATAAGGGGGCAGGATCAACCATTATCTGTAAGTATAGGGACAAATACTTAGAATGCAACTAGAAATTAGACCAGTTTAGGATAGTGGAAATTTTACTAGTTTAGGATAATGGTAGGAGTAGTTTCTCCTTCAAGATCTATGGCTCCACTCACTCCTGGTCATTTTCATTTTCAGTTCAAGGCATGATTTTTCTTCTATTGAGCAAGTAAACCAACAGCTGTTGCTACAACCAGGCTATGAGCAACATTATTGTAACTTTAGGGATCTCTTTCCATGTTGGCTCATGCCTGCACATAACATCTGCATAGTACTGTTGATTGTGTTTCTCCCTTGGTAGTTAATGTAGCTCCTTCTGATACTATGAGAGATAGCTCTCAGGGAGGGGTGTTGTAGATCAGTTCTTGGACAAGGGGCAGAAAGATTATAAGAACCAGAAAATTGGGACACTTGTTGCTAGTTTCTCTTGTACATGAGAGAAAAGCTATATCCACAAGACTTCATCATTATTGTTGCCTAAGCAAGACCTACATGATGGTAACACTACTTGACTTGGAAAAAAATGAACTGGGGAAATTTTACAAGATGTCACATGTAGATGAAGAAATACAGGCAATCAGTGGCCACTAAAAGAAGGATCCATTTCTCCAGGGATAAGTTTCTTGGCAAGTTATCAATGCCATGTAGTCAGCTGTAAAAACATGTACATATAAACAACAATAAATGGATTTTGTAGGCTATATATATATATATACATATATATATATACATATGTGTGTGTATGCATGTAAGAATAGTAATGAAAAAATAGTATGTTCTAAATTCTCAGATGGGTATGGGAAGGATTCAAACGGAGAGTGAAAAAATGGGAAAGATATAAATACAGTACTCATATGACTTCTTAAAAAATAAAAACTAAAAAATTAATGTAAAACCTCAAACAAAATTATCACAAGCATCCTTTAATAAAAATAGATTTTATAAATTTTCATTATGTAAATTGTTAGCATATAAACTTGAAAACAAAATATGTTATTAATTTCTATGTCAAGGAAACTGAGAATATCCATTAAATAAGAATTATACTCTCTAGGATATGATGGTATGTGAAATAAAGCACCAACACATCCTGAAAACTGAGGTAGCAAACAATATCCTTCTGATACCTCTACTTTACAGGCTATTATTGTAATATACTTAATTGGCTTGCTTGTAATCATTATTTACAGGACATAGTACTTAATGAGTTTCAAACATTATATATATATATTATATTTCAAACAATATATCGTTAAATGAAATATTTCATCTTAAGCAAATAATAATTTTTTATTCTCTATGAGTGAATACTATTTTATCTTTCCCATATTCAACATATCCCGGGGTGGTATGAATCAGCCCTTATAACACATAGTTCTTCAAAGCAGCATAAACTTTGAGAACTCTTGGTTCGGTTGGTAAAAAGCCATTACTCAATCAATGACATGAATTGCTCTACCATTCAGACAGGGACTAAGAATTTAAAGATGTTTTATTTTGAATGTATATCAGACATCCAAACCATGTGTATTTTCTAATGAATAATGACTGGTTAGGAATCAAATCAGATTAGGAATCAAACAGGGTTTAAATACCCAGCACAAACTAAGTACATATATTATGGTGATTAATTATCAAGATCCTAAACCCAACTCTTTACTTTTTTCTTGTTAATGAAATGTACTAGAATTCAGGATAGAGGTCTATTCACAAATAACCACAGGTTTATTTAATGAATAAAAGTAATTATAACATTTGCAATGACTCTTTCAAATAAGTATTGCTAAGAAGTCATTATGAAAGAAATGTTTTCTCTGATGGTTAAATGCATTTCTCTTTTTAAAATAAATACATGTATTTTTGTTTAAACACAAGACAGGAATATTGGATTTCTCAGGAATTATCAAGCTTTTGACTTTTCAAATAATGCCATAATTTTTTCTCAGAAAGCAGGTTATCAATAAAAATTCATATATCTGAGAAGTTGTATATAAACAGTTAGGTGTGTAAATCTATAACCAGCATTATTCTAACTGTGTCCCAAATATAGTTATGTTTTACCTACATTGGTATATAACTTTGTGTATTTTTTAGGAAAATCTCTGGTTTTCTGATCATGATTTAAAATAACATTTATTAAACGATTCTCAAACCTTCCAAGAAAAAAAAATGCTTGTTGCCTAATTACAAATTCAGACTTTATTCTGAGGAGGGAAACTAAAATTATAATTACCTTCTCTGTACGAAGAAAATATTTTTATGGTTTGAGATCACCAATTTGCAAAGTCTGATATGCTATGTATTGTAGGTAATTCCTATATTAAAAGGGGGTAGGTAACTAGAAAATATGCTTTAATATCTTACTATTTATGTTATTTATGTTACTAAATTTTAGAGATCTCTAAAGTGTAGAATACATTATACCAAGCTAGCAAACAGATCCAAAACCTCAGTGGCCTTAAACCACAGATATGTATGCCTTTCCTATGCCTCATATCTCCTTTCCTAGGATTTTTCTCCCACGCAGACATCACCAAAGATGGAGGTTGCTAGGGGAGCTGCAGAAGGAAATATCATAGTGGTGATGTGATGTTTCTTTTCAAAGTGGCAGAAGTCACTTTCACACAGTTTTGGCTAAAAATGGTTGCATTTGACAATAGGGCAAGGGAATACAAGAACCGTTCCATTCAGAGTTAAGAAGAACGTAATATCATTGAGCAGTAGTGATGCCACACTATCTGTCTACAGTTATGAAGCTGAATGCCAAACATGAAACAATTGCTTCAATGCTCATCAATTGATAAGCAGATTAAGAAAATGTGATACATGGTGTAGGAGGGTCTTCTGCATTTGTGTGTTGCTTTCATTGGTTAAATAAAGAGACTGCCTTGGCCTTTTAATAGGGAAGCCCTTAGGTGGACGGAGTAGACAGAACAAATTGCTAAAAAGAAGTGGGACAGACACCATACTTCTCCTGCCCAAGATAAACACTGGTTAGACTCATACCAGTAAACCACAGTCAAGTGGCGATACACATTAATAAAGATGGGTTAAAATAATATATGAGAGTTAACCAATAAAAGACTAAAGATAATGGGCCAGACAGAGTTTAAATAAATACAGTTTCTATATAATTATTTTGACGGCCGGGAGCCGGACAAAAGGACACAACCCACATGCCTCATACTACAATACATGTGCAACATGGAATACAGCTCAACTGCAATAGTGTGAAATGTATCATTTTTGATCACATGGGTGAAGTCTATGATCATCTGTTGTGATTAGTATTAATAAGAGAGAAACTAGCACTGAAAGACAAACACCACATGATCTCACTACCATGTGGAATCCAAGGTATTTGTTCCTATAGAAACTGAGAGGAGAATGGTAGATAAAAGTGAATGGCACAGTTGGTTTGGGGAGGGACTGGGAAAGGCTGTCTAATGGGTATTGAACTACAGCTGATTATTGTGCACTAAGTTACAGGGACAATGGCTTTGATGTGCTATTGCACAGTAGAGTGATCACGTGCCGACAGTAAGGTCCTATGCATTTTGAAAGCTCCAAGAAGGTTTTTGGATGTTTACAGCTTAAAGACATAATCATTGTTTGAAGAGATAAGGATGTTTAATTTTATTTAAGTAGTACACAATGCGGCTGGCATAGGAAACTACATGGATATTCCCAGCACATTAGAAGCTAAGTCAGGAGGTTCATGAGTTTCAGATGAGCCTGGGCTCCATGGTAAGTTCCTGGTTGACCTCAGTTGCAAAGAAATGCTTTATTTAAAAAAATAAATCATAAAGAGCTACATAATCTCTACATGTATCACATGCCATCCCATAAATGAAGACGATGTTGGTGAAAATAAATCTTTAAATCCTTCCAAATAATAAAATTCTAAGTTTATTTTGAATTAATACAAAGCATAACAAAATGGTAGATCATCGAATGATTTAGGTAGTTTATTCTGAGGTTGCCGCTAGAAAGTGACACTTAAGTTCCCAAATGGCAGCAAAATAACAATATACCATGTCACTAGAAAATTTTATGACAAAATTATGATGCTACAGTCCACCAACTCTTCCTCTCTGCTTTTCTCTCGAATAAAGCAAGCACAACATTTTTGTCCTTACTCATAAAGACACTTTTAGAACTTCACACTGAGAAACCATTTGGTTCTTTTTCATAATATTTTTCAAAATGTTGCACTCAAAATTCCTTAATAGGTGTGATTAAGTGTGGTGGGAAGTCAGATATAGACCACAAAAATCTCATAATTTTCCTGCCTTTAACTTGCTGCAAGGGTGATAACATTTTACACGTTCTCATTGACTCTTTTGAAAATGCTATAAATTGACATTTGGCAAAAAAGCATTTTCTAATACGTGGTACATGTAATTTGAGAAGGATGATGAAAATGTTATGCTAATATAGTTATGCCTTCATAACTTGGGATAAAATGCCCTCCAAGAGCTATTTATTGAAGGAAGGTAGAGTTGCTAAACTTTAGCTTGACAGAACAGGGAATACTTAGTATACAAGGAGGAGCGTACTTCTTTCTTTAATGAAAGTTTGGACTTTCGGGGTCAGAATTTCTGATGTCTTTTTAGCAAGAGTCACATCCCAAATCTGACTAAGGACCCTGGTGTGACAGTATCCTGGGGGAAGATTGCCACCTACTGGAAAGCTGAGTCTGGTCTCCCAGATCTTGAATGTAAATATCCCCCCCCCCTTTAGTATAAGATGCTTCGCAAATCAAACCCAAGTTTCTCTGCAAGGTCTTCCCACATTCATCCCAACTGAAGCTCCCAGGAATGTGGATTGTTAGTAATCTTACAAATGTAGCTAATAAGAACATACTTCAGCTCCAGGCTGCTTTGTCCTCTGCCCCAGCACTCATACGCGCAATAAGAGAACTCAGGGTTTTGAAATGTTAAAGAATCACAAGATGATATCTTGGCTCAAACGATGAAGCATATTATGTCTTATGATAAATAACTATTCTAAAAAAATGCACACATTTCTTTTACAAATTGACTGTTCAGAGCATTTTCACTGTGTAAATTTTTCATCTATTTATTTCCATATATTCTGATAAGAAGACTATATTTCCAATGCATCCACGTGAGTAGTTAAATAATTGGTGCTTTTTGCATACAAATATGAAGCAGAAGAAATCGTCCCCACACTGCCGACCAAATGGGCTTGTTAAAAAATTAAAAGTTCTCAACTTTGTCTTTTGAACAATGAGGTGCACAGTTGGTTTGAGATTCCTCATAACTGTCATGAACGTGGAAACCAATGTGGTTTTTAAATATTGTGTTAATACAATGATAAGGTTACAGTCGATCTGCATAAGGAAAAAAATGAAGGAAATTCCTGAATGTGCAGAATCTAAGAGAACAAGAGTGTCCAAATTGAAGTAGAGCTCCAATAAAAATGGTGAAAGGGAAGGAAAGTGAGAGAGCAGTGAAAGGAAGGAGGTGAGATGAGCAGGAGCAACAGGGAGAAGCCTAAACTTCAAAGCCACACAGACCTGCAGAGGTGGCTCAGCAGAGCCCGCACACTGCTCATGCAGAAGGCTGCAGATCTGTTCCAAACACACATGCCTTCTTCTCTACTCTGTAGGCCCCTGAACTCCCTTGGCATACACCACTGGTGTAGGAATGGATAAAACCTAAAACTAAAAGAAATTGCACAAACCTTGGAGTGAAAATAGGGCAATATAGGTAAGCACTTCAACTATGCTAAGAGTAAGTATCAACTGCTACACATGGGCAATAACAGTTTCTCATATGTGTGTGTATTGTGTACCATATATACATATGTTTACAATGTAAAGTGTACATTTATATATATACACACATATACATTATAAAGGCATGGTTTATTCAGAAAAGGTTTAAATATAAGATTAAGTAAAGCCAATCATGGAGATATATGTAGAAAGAGAAAAAGAGAAGTCTGGGTAAAGATCAGAACATACTGAAACCGGTGAACCCTTGTAAAAAAAAAGACTTACTTATAATTTTTTGGATTAGACAATGTACATAAAATCTTACAGTTCAAAACAAAACAAAGCAGTCTGGAAATGTTCTCACATGTAAAAAGTCAATTTAAAATCAATAAAAATTACCTAATGAAAACAGCAGAAGGAGTTGGAACTCACAAGACCTTAATGAATAAGCAGAGGTGTTATTAAGAATGATACTCACTTAGCACTTGGGAGGCAGAGATAGATGGATCTCTGTGAGTTCGAGGCAAGCCTGGTCTACAGAGCAAGTTTCAGGACAGGCTCCAAAAACTGCAGGGAAGCCCTGTTTCAAAAAGCAAAAAAAGAATGATACTCATTTAACATCTTGTTCACCTTTTCCAAGGAAATGGAAGAGGCAAGCCAGAGACCTCAGTGGGTAAAAATGCTTGCCTTCAAGTCTAACAACTTGAGTTAAATCGCTGGGACCTACAAGATGAAAGGGAATAACTAATACCCCAGTTTGCTCTCTGGTGTCACAAATGACCCTACCCTACCTCTGAGACTCTCAGTACATAGATATTAATAAAAATACAAAAATAATCCAAACCACACTAAATAACCCACTTATGTATGCCCACACATTGTTCCTTTTTCCAGTTTTCAGCGTAAATTTTTATGCCATCTTGCTTTGAGCTACAAGTCTCAGTTTTAAACAACTTTTAGACATTCTGTCTCAAGTGCTTCACCCATATCTCCAAACAAGGGCCCACAATGTTTTTTTTTTTAAACTCCATTGTGAAATGTGATGCTGCTCCTTCTTTTTTTTGATTGCTATAATTTTTCTTCTCTTAGTGCACAGGCTCCTGAACCCAGTGTGTTTCATTTGCTATTTCTCAGTCATTCTGTTATGACACACATTCAGTGTGGTATGTTTTGGTGTTTGGGTGTGGTAGAGATGGTGATAACAGCAGTGAATTAGGGTGGGTGTGGGGAGTATGGAAGACGTTGAGAGGAAGAGAGAAAGGGTATGGTTTTAGAATTAACATTCTTTCCTTAAACATTACGTTATATTTTCCTAGATTTTCTCCTAGTAATTCCATAGTCACTTTATCTATTCAAGAGGAAAACATTTTTTCTTGAAAGCAAATTGTATATGCTTTTAAAAGATATTATTATCAAGAATTTCTGTGAACTTACATAACTAGATTCTATATTATTTTTCCCTTTTATTTCCTCCAATAGCTTCTTCTAGACTGCTATTCCTCAAAAAAAAAATGACCTTTGGTATTTCTGTTTGCTCATCAAAAAGTCATCCACTCTCAAGACACTGACCCACTATTTGTTCCTAATGTGTAAGGCCCCAGATAGCCCAGAAGTTTTAAGAGCATCAGAGTATCTTGAGAAAACTGGAATGTTCCCGATAAGTCAATAGAAAAATCCATGTATGTACTTGAATTGCATATAACCATTCACAATTTTTGGTTTTTGAGACAGTCATTCAAATACCACTTGAGAGAACAATTAATGTATGAGGCTATTCTGCTAATATGAAATTAGTGACGTGCTCTTTAACCTAATTCCAAATCTTGCCGAGTAATTATCTAATTAAGATTATAATTTTAAGAAATAAATAATAGGGGCCACAGAAAATTGGTGAACTGTCTTTTCCTCTCTCCCTTCCTCTCTCTCTTCCTTCTATTCTCCTCCTCATTCTCTCTCTCCTCTCTCTCTCTCTCTCTCTCTCTCTCTCTCTGTGTATTTGTATATATATCAACAATGTCTTTTAAATATTTAAATTCCAAATTTATTATTCTTATCATATTTAGTCTCTTGTTTTTAAGAAATTCTATTTGGAGATTTATCCTCTAGGATCCAGAACAAAGAATTTTTCTCTTTTGTTCTTAGATAATCTGATATTTGGTGAAATTATGTACAGGTGTTTTGGAGTAGACATCAGGAACCACACCCCTCATGTTAAAGCCTGGGTACAACTCCTAGTCATAGTTGACATCTTGCCTTAGGTTTATAGAGATGATGTAATTGAAATGAGTTATTAAGACTTCAAATAGCTAAAAATAATTCAAAAGGTGAACTTTTGGTCATCACATTGTAAATAATGGCTTTAAAGATTTGAATTACACACACATACACCATATTTAAGATAGAAATATACTTGGTCTGTTCCAGTAAGACTGTTGGGGTTTAAATGCAACTGTTCGAAAGCAAACATACCCTTCAAGCAGCTGTATGAATTTTCTCGTGTTCTCCCCACCCCCTGAATTTTAGATTTATATTAACCACATCTCAGCTGCTACCTTTCAACAATTTTACTTCGAGGCAATAAATAATTCAATGTGCTAATTTGACAGATGACTCTCCGGGAGCTCCCGCCATTACTAGCATCATTAGGCCATAATATGCATGACGAGAGGGATGGCCATTCAGCAAATGTCCTTCACTTGTTTACCCCTAAAGAGCTGTACTTTGCACAATTAACTAATGAAGCATTATGGGCTTTCCCCCCCCTTCCCTGCTATTTCAATATACCAGTGTGGAGAGCCTGAAGGAAAAACGTATTCTGTTTCTTTTTGCTAATAAGTGTTTACAGGGTGGTAAAGACTGAACTGGAGCTCCCGAGAAATAGGGAGAAAATAAGATACTAAAGTTGGATTGGCATCATCATCATCATTATTACTTCCTACTCTTTCTGTAATATGTAAGGAAAATTCAAAAGCCAATTTGTTCATAAAAGAGAGCGAGATAAAAAACAAAAAAGAGAGAGACACTTTTAAGATATACAAAAGAGACAACTTTCTCCCAAATATATCTCATATGCTACATTTAATATTTACTGCTTATCAAAACATTTTCACTGTCCTTATGAAGTTACATAATTTTATCCTCACCTACGTATTTGATCAGAGGAAAGTTTCCTTAGTTTTGCCATCAAGTTTGCACTTTAATTCCTGTTGAAATAACTGAAATTTCTGTGCCCAAAGGTTTTGGTGCATGTGGACTTTATTTTACTGACCAAATCAACAAACCCTTCTGTCTATAAAGGTTCAAATTTTCCAGGTTCATATCTAAGCAGCTCATTCGCACAAACTTGCAGTAAACGAGAACACATCAGCTGTCACTGTTTGTTAAACAACATGAGATCAAGATCTTCTGTGGAGGAAGGATGAGCAGCAGTGGAAGAGATTTTAGCTACTTCTTTCCCAGGTGCACAGCATATTGTAGATTCACAATTTACAAGTTCTATTCTTTAATGTTATTACATTTGTTGTGGTGTCACGTATAGAAAGTAATATCTATTGAAAGCACAACAACTGGAAGAAGGGGGGCGGTCTGCAGATCTTAAACACCTTCTTAGGCTTCATCAGGTCTATGAGTGTTTGTGGTATTTTTCAGGAAGCGGTTGTCACAAACCATTTTTCCATAGATATAAAAGCTATTATTTCCCAGTTGAGAATACATCTTCATAGTAATTATTGCAATGTTCCCTTTACACAAAAGAAATTGTGATAAATAGTAAGTATTCTGATATGAATTAAAGCAAGGCATCTCTGATTTAAGTCCTTTATATTTACTTCATGTATGAGAACAATATGAAACATGCTGTGATGGCCTTCTCAGTTCCAGTGCTAGCCTTGGGTTTATAGTGTACCTAAAGTGTAGAGATTCGCATCACTATCTTTCAAGACTTACAGATAAGTTCTGGTAGTTTGGCAACATCTATCGAATTCAAAGGTTTGTTCTATTAATTATAATTACGAACTGTACATTTCCGCTCGCATTCATTCCCCTTGCACAATCTAGGTGGTTCTTTTTTCATCAGAATGAATGCCATTCATTCTAAGTCAATAGGTGGGGAATTTAGTGAAAAATAAACACTGATTGATACGAGTGTATCTAACGGCTTTGCTCTAACTAGTATATTATAGCAGCGAAACTCAAAGCAAATCTGATATTTTTTTAATTTGGTGAGTACTCTTTAACATTTGAAGAATTTGATCCTCTTTCTATCTCCACATAAAGGGTGGCAAATCATTAGTCAGGCTATGTAAACTTATTTTTCAAAATATAGTTAAAAATGGGAACGCATACTTGAATGCTGATAAAACATTGCTTTTCTTGCTATTAAGTAGTAGAAATGGCATACCGCCTTCATAAAGTGTATTCCATCTGGAGAAACCTGAAGATCATCAATAAGGCGTGGAAACATTATCAACTTACTATGTTGGGTGAAGTTAAGCAAACAATGGTTTCTTTTGGTGTAAATTTTCTTCCAAAACTTAAAAAAAAAACATATTTTTTTCTAATACCTCCACCCTTTCACAAGAAAACTTACATAGAAGATTTATTCAAATTTGTTAAAGATGGTATAAAATTGTTTCATTATATGAACAATGTAGTGAAACACTTTGACAGGCATATAAGTGACTGTAATTTAATCCACATATGATAGAAACTTGAAATGAAAAGTATATAATGTTTTATAGCATAATTAAATATTTATAGGCGTGGAAGGCAAACTTGATTTTGAATGGTTATCATTTGTCTCTAAAAGCTATCTAGTTAAAAATGCAATGTCATCACAAATTATAACTAATAGAATTTCCTTTATCATCCCAGGATTTGGGCATTAAAGTGTCTTTAGAGACTACTATTAAATACTGGACAGTAAAAAATTATTGCACATTAAGGTTTATTTTTAAGTATAATTTATTTATGAAATATTATGAATTCATGATACATTCAGTGGGATTCAAGAATTATAATTACTAAATAAATTGCACATAGTTAACATGTAGGCATAGACAATACAAGTTAAATAAAATTATTTCAAACTTCATTTAAGACTCATAAAGAAGTCTTATTTGTAAGAAAAAAATTAAAAGCTGCATGTGACTTTATTTAGAGCTTGGTTCATTATTATGTAGAAATATTTTTCTTTTAAAGTGTGATTTTACTAAAAATTCAATAATGTATCATTAAATAAACCATACCTATGCTAAATGCAACACAGAAAAACACACTCCCAAATATACACCATTTATCTGCAGGCTCATAGTTCATTGAAGAAATTTCTGTTTATTTTGATATCTTTTGTTAAAAAAATGCATGGTTACAATGATGACCAGACAAAGAGAGGAGGAAAAGCCATTCATCCATTCATGGGTAATTGAATTCCCTCATATTTCATAAACAGACTGCCTATCTGTAGAGTTGTGCTTTATTTGAATAACTTTCTTTAAAACGATTTTCCTTATAAGATGTTGAAATTACAATAATGTTTAAGAACTCAAGGTCAAAACATTTTTAAGTTAGTTTATTTGATGAATGTATTGCTGGGAAAAGAGGCACCCCCTCCTCCTTTTTCCTCTCCCCTCTTGCCTACAAATTGCCTTTAGACTGGATGTTTATTGCCCAATGTACGGAACAAAACAGGGAGGTAATTAAGCCTAGAACTGCCTGCTGGTACTTAATGACAGTCAGGCCACGGGCTTGAGCCTCTGAGTCCATCCAAATCTGCAAAGAAGGAGGCTTGCTTCTGAAACAAAGGCAAGCAGCAAGACATCATTACTGTTAATTACCCGGTAAACAAAAGAGACTTGGTGTCTGTGGCAAAGGACCAAACTTGGTGCGGCAGCTGATGCTGTAAAAGACAGTTGGTCTTACTTTGTCCTGGGGAGCATTGTGCTGTGAGATGATCCACCTCCGTAAAGAGCTTAAGTAATTACACTCCAACAACTGTGTTTATAAGCCCTGTCCCTTGTATTGTGCCCTAATGACAACAAACAACCTGTCCACTGGAAACAGGTGGCATCTGCTAAGCATCGGAGGGGACAAAAAAGACATGATCTCAAAGATAAATTCACTATTTTATAAGCCAAAGGGCACAGTATATAGGAGCAGGTGAAAATACTGAGGCCTGTTGAAGTTTAGAAGTCCTTTAATAAATGATTATGGATTAAGGGAATCAACTATATTTAACAAAATTATTGATGGTTCTTGTTAAGACATTAATAAAATAGCACAAAGGAAATACTGTGATAACACTATATGTGTGTATAACACGACTTGTGTATATTATGCACAATGTGTATTTAATATATGTTCATGAATATATAATGTTATGTCATTTTCTTCATTCCTATTTTTATCAACAGACATAAACTGGAAGGGATGTCAAGCTTAGTAAAATCAACTTCAGAGGAGACTGCTCAATAAAGCTCAATGTCCACTTGCACGTGGAATATTTGGTGGATTTTAAAGTCTTACAAAAGTGATTTAGTTTTAATGACTTTGTCATATAGACTTGGTTTTCTCCCTTGCAACTCTGTTCTCTTACATAGATTTCCCCTACTCATTATATTCATCTACAAGTAAAATCAATATCACATTCCTTTCAGAGAGAGTGCACATCTGCCCTGAGCACGAGGTCTAACACATCTCATGCTTGAACACCAACATACAAGGCATTACTCACTTTGATGCGACTTGTTAATTCAGACAACCTAATGCACAGAATGTAGCAAATTAAGTAGGATTCGATCATATTCTCCACATGCAGAAACATATGTTGAGAACCAAAGAACTCATGGTTTAAAGTCTTCTTACCTGAGACACACCTCACATTTGTTAGACACTAATGAGATGGTTAGAACACCTTTATTTTAAAAAATTATCAGTGCATGTTCATTGTACAAAATGATGGGTTCCATGACATTTTCATTCAAGTATATTATACACTATGCATCTATTTTGACCACCTATTGTCCTCTACTTCTTCCTTCCTCCATCTATTTTTTAATACATTCTCTCCATTCTGTTTCCATGTCATATATATTCTATACATTTGTTTCACATTTTCTCAAAGAAATAGTTATATATTTCATATACACCACATATGAGTCCTAAAAGGTGATTTGGCCTTTCTCATTCTGTCTTATTTATATTATCCTCTGTTCCACCTGTTTATCTGAAAACGTCACATTACATTCTTTATAAGTAAATACAACTCCATTGTGTAGCTAAACTGCATTTTCTTTATTCATCATTCGTTGATGAATCATTAGTCTGAATCCTAACTTGGCCCTTGTGGCGGGTGCCACAGTAAACATGGCTGTCAGTTATTAAGTGATTTCCATTTCCCGAGGCATGTTACCAGGAGCTGTACAACTAGATCACGTAGTGGTCCTCCTTTTCTTTCAGAATGACCTATGTTCAAATTTAAGCTTTGTGGATGCTAGTTCTTCATACCTTGGGAAATGACAAATTTCATAACTATGCTTCTTTCCCTACATCGTGAGACATACAGCCTAACCGTGTGAATTAAATTTGAATCATAACACTGTTAGCTTTAGTTATATTTTATGTCATGTCATCACTTATAAAATAGGAATAATTACTATAATTAATTTGAAAAGTAGACTCCTGTGAACACTAAAGCCATTGTACAAAAATCCGCACAGGAATATCTGATACACACTTGGCCTCTGCTATTTTTTTGTTTTTATTACTTGTTACAGACTTTGAGACCATTTTGAATTGAAATGTAACTCACATGTGATATGAAATATCACTTGTAGTAATCCTCCGCAGGGTGTCCAGAGGGACTTTGAACAGGACAGTCCGACACCAGAGTAACCATAACAATTGCCTAATGACTCAGTCCACATGTTTTTCTTCCTGCTTTAGTTGACTTTGTTTCCCCTGGAGTGTCAGACAAGCCATGTGCAAAGGCTCTGTTGTCAATACCCCACAAGTTCAAGGTTAAAGATTCTAGTTCTTATCTTCATTTTCCAACAGCCATGAAGCCAAGGGAAAGGACAGTTCTGTATCCTATGAAGCATTTTTTCACCCAAATCCAGAAAGCTTCTAATGCCAAGACTGGAGACACTCACAGAGTTCACAGCTCCCACCTGCCTAGGCTTGCACCAGCACAGAGTTTAAAACAATCAAACACAAAATTTTCACTTTTATGGTTTCTCACATTATTTAGGCCAGAACAGTGATGATACAATGTTTAAATAAATGGGTAAAAATGGAAGCTACATTAGAAATAATTATGTCTTCTTATATACTGCAAAATCATTTGTTTATACAATTTTGAAAATTTTTGCTTTTGAAATTACATAATAATTACATCATTTTACCCATCCCTTTCAATTTATAATAATAAATTAAATTTTCCAATCTTCATACCTAGAGCCTATTTTTTTGAAGAACTGGAGATCTCAAGTTAAAAAAATCAATCCTTTGTTATACACAAAAGTTTCTTGCTTATATTTCATCATAAGAATATAATCCTGACATAGCAATACTCTGCCCACTAAGGTATCTTAGAATAGTAAACTCCTCTGAGGTTTCTATGACTGTCAATAATTATATAAATTACAAGAGTTTTGTAGTGCATACACTACTGTGCTGGGGTAATGAAGGCAGCAAAGCAAAATCAACCAAGAAGTAATAAAAACAAGGGCATGCAAATTATGCTTTATCCTTTTGAGTACTTTAGGTAGCCTATGCAATTCCAAATTCAGTAGTAATAATTCTACAATCTAAAATTCTTAATGATGTATACTCTACAGTTATCTCAGTGGCTTGCCAAAGCATAATCATAAATTGCAGGTAAATCTAAATTCCTCATTAATTCCTATCCACCGTTTAAAGAAGGCTCTTTTGCATAAAGATTTGCTAATATATTTATTCTCAGCATGTTGAATAAAACATTGACTATAGAGAGATTTGATAATTTATTACCATGTGCATGTATTAGCAATAGTTAAATAAAACATATGCCAAATACTATTTGATAAGACATTATAGGTGCATATTAAAATAGTCCCTTTATTTTTGTATGCCATACAAGTAACATGCGAGTTGTCCTGAATGGCAAAATAAAATTATTATTCAAGTATTATGAGTGAATTTTCAAGTCTTAATACAAAACTGTAAAATGTTACTGAGAGGCCTGATGCTCAGGATGGTTCTTTGAAGCTGAACAATGGGACCCTATGAATCTTAGTAAAACCTTTCCTCGGAGGGAGGTGGATGATTCTGAGTGATTACATGCCATACTTGAGAGATGCTCAGCAAGGCAGCCAGTAAGGATACAGCCCTGTTCTCTAGTGTCACCTCTGCAGTGTTTTATCTTAGCTTGCAGTTTGTGTATGTTCTCCAAAATCCACACCCTCTTTGATGAGGAATTTTGTAATATCTCTAAGATAACATTATCCACATGTGAAATATAAGTCATATCCTATATGAACACTGAAAATATTCAAATACCTATTCAGAATGTTGGGGTAGATTATTAACTACCAACCCAAGGCCATAATTTCAAATAAATCATTTGCTTAAGGGCTGTCAACCAAAATATGGTCTTCCAAATTTCAAGAACTGTCATATTTATTTATCTAACTTTATAATTAGGTTATAACTGATTATAAATAACTTTTCTGCTAATCAAGTTATTTATACCGACATATCAAAAATATTTACTGCTGATTCTGCTATATGCTTCTTTCTATTTATGTTAAATGACCTTTAGTTTGTAGTCTATAGCAATAAAAAGAATGGTTACTGTTCAATTGATTAAGAAAATGCTTATTTTACACTAATAAAATGAGAAGCAAAGTTTTAATAAAATACTTTTTTCCTGCATTGGCTATAGGGAAACTAGGGACTTGCCTGCTGTTAAAGGCCGCCTGAGGGGACAGAGGTCAGAACTGCAGTAAATCAGCTTACAGGAACGAGTCACTGGACACTATAAAAATCAAAAGTGGTTCTTTAAGAGACCAACTTGACCCTCCTTAACCAGAAAATGACATCTGACCCGGCAGTGAAATTTATCACAACATTTCAATTAAAACTTGGCAGGAACGTGAGCAGCAAGATGTTCTTCAGCACTTGGCCTTGCTATCGGAGAAACAGTGAATGAGGAGGAAACGGGTACTCTTGTTTTGGATTGTATACGAATATGACTGGAAAAATAAAAATTTCTCAGCCTCATGGAATTTTCTAGAAGCTAGGAGGCCAACATATGGATGAAAAGAAGTTTTGTGCTATGTTCTGTCTGTTTATTTTAAGGTCTCTATTTTTTGTTGTATTAGATATTTGCCTGTAAATGTTATTAGGGAAACAATAGGCCGGTTAGTCTTTTAATTTACATAATACTCGATGTCAAGTGCCTGTCATGCCAAACAATACACTCCTAGCTTTATCCATTTTAAATTGTTTTAAATCTTTTCTGCATTTATAGCCTAATCTTCCAAGCAACTTTGTACTTGGTTATGTGGTTTTCTTCCTATGTTATCAAAGATAAGTGTGATAAAACTTTAGAGAAAAGTGTTACACATGTCAAGACTTCTATAGAAACTGTGAACTTAATACCTCATGCAAAATAGGATATTAAAAGATGATTTTGAAACACAAGGAGATTCATACTCTCAAGAGAAACACAAAGAAGGAAGTACTAGAAAAATATGAATAACTTGATTTCAGTTGCATTGAATGAGACCACAAAGT
Organism: Ondatra zibethicus; assembly: GCA_004026605.1. Taxonomy (NCBI): domain Eukaryota; kingdom Metazoa; phylum Chordata; class Mammalia; order Rodentia; family Cricetidae; genus Ondatra; species Ondatra zibethicus. The sequence goes on along the minus strand of PVIU01009869.1, from coordinate 7,270 downwards.
TTCTTTAAACTATAAAAGTCATAAATGATATCAAAGCTTGCCATTCCCATCAGTCACTTCACAGCAAATTATGGCATACCCATAAAGTCAAAACAGACATGGACAATACTGTCTTTGACAATAGTTAACTTTATTATCGATTAAAACAAGTGAACATTTTCAAGGACAGGGCAAAAGAGAGGACTATTTTAATGCTCTTTTTGAGATTGATTTTTTTAAGTATTTCAAATATTTAAAATATTTTGCCATTGCTCAATTATCAATATTCTTATAAAGATTTCATATTCCCCTTTCATTTTTTTGTTTGTGGCAAGAGAATTATATTACAAAATGTATATGTCAGAAGACTTGTGTTTGATGACTTTCAATTAATTTTATGGAATTAAATAAATAAACTCTATAAAAATAAAGGTATGACCCCAATATGTTATAGAATCAAAATTAAGCTTAGGATTCCTGATGTGAAGGAATTAGAAAACTTCAAATATATATGTGCATATAGATTCATATATATTATACATATATACACTATTTATGTTATATATAGATAGGTAATAGTCAAAAAATAGGTAGCATACAAAATTTGTCTAACCATGCAGATACTTCTGTATTTTAAACAGACTTTATGGCTATTATAGTTGAATAAATAGAAGGGAAATGTGTGGGAATGTGTGTTCAGAGCATCTTTTAATTAAATAGACAATTTATATCATTGGATTTTTTTACTTAGTAAATGCTAATGATGCTAAAATTCATTAATAATCTTATAACAGTGCTCTGTTTTAGCATATTACATCAAATGTAGGTTTGCTGATGCTAATGGGATAATCTCTGACTAATCGGTAAATCCTCAGATAGACTATATTCATAAAAAAGGTCAAAATCATTGTAACATGACAGCAAAAGTTTCCTAAGAGGTCAAATTGAAAAGAGTGGAGTTAGGAACAAAGCAGTTTATGACATTCCATAAATTGGCATTCTGAAGGAATCTTCATTGTAGATGTTTTCTTGCAGAAAAATCCATCAATTGTTGAATAAATGCTTTTGAATTTATTGTGTGTGTTTTCTTTGTTCTCTTTTTAATGTGAAACTCTTCTCCATTTCAGAGACTAGATAGATATGCAGCTATGGAGGAAGAAAATGAAAAGTGTGTGTGTGAGGTGAGGATGAGTGCCTTTATCAAGACTGAGGCAGGACAGAGGGATGATATTCTCCCACACACCAAGAAAAGAAAAGAAAATGACTGTTTTGGGAGAAGTCCTAAATTGACAAAGCAATTTTATTCAGAATTGTGGCATCAGAATGTCATTGCTACAAATGACTTCACCACTTGAATGGAATTTTAAAATATACTTTTGAAATTTAAGTGTTCATAAGTAAAATACTTGAAGTTTCAGTTCAGTATATTCCTGGTCAGTACAGTTCTGAAATGATTCTCTGGGTTTAAAGAAGACATTACAATTCGCAGTTCATATTTCCCTTAGAGGATGTATAGGAAGTAAAATTGGCTGATTGGATGCCAAATTTCTATAGCCATCTCTTTTGATGGGATTTTATGCTCCCCTGTGGCCATGCCAAGCTTGCATGGCAACCAACAACAACTGGGCATGGAGGAAACGCTGAGACTCAGCTTGCCAATTCCTGTAGACTTGGAGTACCTCTACAGCAGCTTGACTTGAATGATCCTCATTTGCTTGACTACTCTTTTCCCAGAAGTGTATTGTGGTCTGCAATTTTGGCTTTTTATACCCAATACCTGTTTTTTTCTTTCCAGCATATTCTTCTTCTTACCCTCATTATTATTCACAGTTGATACACACTATTTGTCATTGCAATATCTAATTTAATATGATCTCACATAGCAACATTAGCGCAATTGTAAAAGACCTGTCTTCTTTTCATCTTTTCATTGGCATCTATTGAAGAAAAATACCAGTTTTCATTAGAAACAGCACTTGTTTTCTCTTTTATGCAACTTTTAATTCAAGTAATTGATAATTCATTGTATTTAAAATTCACAAAAGCATAAAACATAATTTATTCATTCACCGGTCATAGTAAATACAGTTCAAGTTTATATTTCCCCTTGATACTCTTAGGGTGAATTAAGAACATAACTCTAGATAATTTAAAATAACAATACTCTAGTGATCAGATGAATATGGCCTGAAAGGACACTGGCATCTAACTTTCATCATACAAGAAAGTAAAATCCTAGCTACCAAAAGAGGAACACAATCAATGGTCCACCCAGCTGTAGTATCTGTGAACCATAACAATGATAGCACAGTCAGATATCCCACCCTGGAGGTAACCAACAGATATCTAATAGAATTGAAGGCCTGCTTAACAGGAGGGAAATAATGCCTGGGACTGTAAATGTAGCCAATTACCAGGAGCTAGTGAGGTAATGGGTCTTAGGGAGACAACAACTACCACTGTCCTAAAAGAGTGTACCTTCTTAATGCATTCTTACAATCACACACAAATGAAGCTTTCCATCCTCATAAAAGAAACTCTTTGCAGCAAATAGAGACCATTACAAAAAACTGCAATGTAGTAGTTAAATGCAGAGAACAATTAATTGTGGGTTTACAGTCCCAGCAAGTACATCTACAACACAACTCTAGTGTTCCTAAGGCTCGGAGAGCCTATAAGAAAAGGTGGGAGAAAGATTTTAAGAGCTAGTATACAGGAGGTCTACTGTGAGATAATGTCTTCTAGAAATGACAGGAAAACTACACCCATTATACTTCAAAAATCTAACTGCTTGAACAATGATAGCATCAAAAGACATGCTAATGTTGAAGGTGGGAATCCCATGAGGCCCTCCTCTTAGGGGAAAAATACAAACAACTTGTGATTGCTGGGAGAGGGAGAATTAGTCTTTCTCGGGGATAACTCTCTAAATGTCATCTAATACCACATGGTTAACCCTGAAATTATATTTATGTAAGAAACAGAAAACAGACTCACTAGATTGCATTTATGTATTTATAAGTGTGTATATGTACACATATGCAACAATAATAAAATTAAAAGTGGCTATGAGTTTGAGAAGGAATAATTTTGAGCATAGGAGAAACTGGATACATGCAATTATTCTTCAATTAAAAATTTTAAAAGAGAGTAATCGAATAACATTTTAAAATTTTAACCAAATTTGAAATATTGGAGACTATTTAAGATAAAATTTTATGTTATGCACAAATTGTTACTATAGAAAAATCTACTAATGATTAAACTGTATCTGCTAAATATACTAATTGCTAGATTTTACTTTATATAACATGCCTGAAGAAACTACTTCCTATTAATATAAAGTAACTGTATTTATTTTTGTAATGTTATTGTAACTATAAGATTATATACAAAGAAATACTTCTCATATTTTTCTCACATTTTTAAGTATTAGAAAAGGTTTTGTTTTAAGAAAAAAACTGTGAATCTAATCTCCTTTTTTGGGGCCATTATCCATAACAACTTGTAACTGAAATGTAAACAAGAACAAACGTTCATAATTTAATTTTTGGGATTGTGGGTATAGTTTTCCAGGCTACTTCCTATTGATTGGAGGCACTGATAATCTTATGAAGACCTAACGAAAATTTAGAATTATGGTCAAGTCCTGACTGGAGTATTCTGTGAGGCTTGATCATCTCAGCAATCAGTTTTGAGGCTGTTCTGGATATAGAACTGAGGAAACTGAGAGAGCCTCTGAAATGTTGGATCATCTGCTCCTATTGGATATCCTCTTGATTAACCCTGATTTTTTTTAAACCCAGAATGAATATAAAGACTATCATTTCCTGAGGAAACAAAAGCAAAACCTCTTTTCCAAAGTAACATAACTTTTTACTTAAATGTAACATGAGGGCCTGCTTGTTGGGGTTTCTGTCCTGCCTGGTTCCCACAGCCATTTAGCCCCAAAGAAATCACACAGAGTGGTCTATATTAATGATAAACTGATTGGCCCATTAGCTCAGGCTTCTTATTAGTTCTTGTAGCTTATATTATCCCGTTATTCTTATCTATGTTAACCACATGGCTCAGTACCTTTCTCAGTGGGGCAGGTCACATCCTGCTTCTTCGGTGGTCTGGGCAGGACTGGGGAAAGAGCTTCCTTTTCCCAGAATACTCCTGTTCTTCTGGCCCCACCTTTACTTCTTGTCTGGTTGTCCCACCTATACTTCTTGCCTGGCCAATCAGCATTTATTTAAAACATGATTGACAGAATACAGACAATTCTCCCACACGACTTCCCCCTCTTCTTCTTCTTCTTCTTCTTCTTTTTTTTTTTTTAAACAAAGGAAAATATCCATAGTCCATTTTTTGGGAATGTGGGCATAGTATTCCTGGCTACTTCTGGCTGGTTGGGGGCGCTGATAATCTTATGGGGACTTAAAGAAAATTTAGAGTTATGATCAAGTCCTGACTGGAGTATCCTGTGAGGCTTAATCATCTCAGGCAGCATCTTGAATCTGTTCTGGATGAAGAACTCAGGCATTCGGGCCATCTGTTCCTACAGGAGATTTCTCAGATGGTCTTCCTTGATAAAACCTAATTTTTCTTAGCTCAGAATGAATCCACAGCCTCTCATTTCCTGTGGAAACAAAAGCAAAATCTCTTCTCCAAAGTAACATGTCTTTTGACTTCAATTATGAAGTCAAGGAATTTTCAAAATACCTATCTTGGGTTAGCTCAGCAGCATTTATAAGCAAATATCTTTTAGAAGCTGTTCTTCCTTCCTCAGCATTCAAACAATTTAAAGAGAGAACAATAACACACAGTATCAAGATTCTATGTGTATTTTTCATCTTTACTTGGCTTTATTTTAACCTCTATTGCTTTTATTTTTACTTTCAACTTTTGGCTTTTTGAGACACGTTCTCTGTGTATCTTTGGCCTGGAACTCACTCTGTAGACTCTGCCTATCTCTGCCTCGCAAGTGCTAGGATTAAAGGTGTGTGCTACCACACCTTGAACTCACAGAGATCTGTCTGCCTCTGCCTTTTAAGAACTTTAACCTTTAGCCTGCATATATTTTTAACACACTGTAAAACATTTAGAGGTTTTCTTCCTCTTTGAATCTCTCTTTACTGTATATTTCTCTTTTTCTGACTACATGAGTCTTTAATTTATCAAACAATTTGGGTAGGATAAAAGCCATGACTTTGATGGCTGGATCCAGCCCATTTCTTAGCTTTCCGTGATCCTAGCCTCATGGCAGAGGTAGCCGTGTTTATTGCCACAACTCTATGGCATTTCAGTGTCCCTGCCAGCAAGCAAGCTGCAGCAGTGTGCTCACAAACCACAGTCAAATGATCCATAGTCGGACTGCCTGCCTGAAAGAATCAGAGTTTGCCCTGGCAGGATGGCCCAGAAAGCCAGCATTTTAAAATGACACAGCTTTTTTCCTGCTATGGCTGAAAACCAAAAAGCATGCAGTCAGCTTTTCATCATCACCATTTAAGTGCCTTGTGGCAGGACCTCTTAAAGAGCTACAGGGTTTTGCAGCTAAAGCTGAGTCAGGAAGCCTCTCTTAAATGAGAGTGCTTGCTTGCCTCTAGCAAGCAGAGCAGACCTGAGAAATTGCTGCTACCAAGAAAACATGCTTTATTTTTTCCCAAGCTTTCTCAGGCTTTCTGTGGATGCAGTTATCCACGTGGGCACCATTCTGTAACATGGGGGGCTGCTTGTTGGGGTTTCTGTCCTGCCTGGTCTCCCAGCCGTTTAGCCACAAAGAAAATCACACAGAGGTCTCCAGAAGATTATAAACTGATTAGCCCATTAGCTCAGGCTTCTTTCTTCCCAGAATACTCTTGTTCTTCTGGCCCTACCTTTACTTCCTGTCTGGTTGTCCCATCTATACTTCCTGCCTGGCCAATCAACATTTATTTAAAACATGATTGATAGAATACAGACAATTCTAGTCAATTGAAGTCAAGGTACTTTTAAAATAAATATGTTTTATTAACTTTATTTTTAATTTTTGGGATTTTTTTGAAACATGGTTTTTCTGTGTATCTTTGACTGTCTTGGAACTCGCTCTGTAGACCAGGCTGTCCTTAAACTCACAGAGATCCCCCTACCTCTACATCTCAAGTTCTGAGATTAAAGGTATGTGCCACCATACCCAACTACACATTGGGCATCATTTGTTGACAAAGGTTTCTGTCCAGCCTGGTCCCACAGCCATTCTGTCTCAAGGAAACACACAGAGATTTACATTAATTATAAATTGGTTGACCTATTACCTCAGGCTTTTTATAAATCTTACATCCTACATTAACCCATAATTCTTGTTTGTGTTAGCCATGTGGCTAACTTTTATCAGTGAGGCAGTCTCTTCTTGCTTCATCTATGTCTGGGTGATGACTGCAGACTGAGTGTTTTCTCAGAAGTCTTCTGTTCTCATGGCCCCACCTATACTTCCTGCCTGGTCACTCTGCCTGTACTTTCTGCCTGGATACTGACCAATCAGCATTTTATTAAAACAATACAAGTAACAAGGTACAAGACTATTGTCTCACAGCACCCTTGCCACATAATAATCAAAAGACCAAACATACAGAATAAAGAAAGTATATTAAGAACCACAAAGTAAAAAGGCCCAGTAGCATATAAATGCAGACTTATCAGAATTACAACTGACTTCTCAATGAAAACACTGAAAACCAGAAGGTCCTAGACAGACATTCAGCAGACACTAAGAGTTCATGGATGCTAGCCCAGACTACTATACCCAGCAAATCTTTCAATTACTGTAGACAGAGAAAACAAGATAGTCCATGATAAAACCAAATATAAAGAGTACCTACCAACAAGTCCAGCCCTAGAGAAAGTACTGGAAGGAAAATTCTTACCTAAGGTAGTTAGCTGCACTCAAGAAAACACAGGTAACTTTCATGATTCATGGTTTCCATAGAGAAGTCAGGTGTAATTCTGATAGGTTTACCCTTATATGTTACTTGACCTTTTTCCTTTGCGGCTCTTAATATTCTTTCTTTATTCTGTATGTTTTGTGTTTTGATTATTATATGGCGAGGGGATGATTTTTTTATATCCAGGCTATTTGGTGTTCTGTATGCTTCTTGAACCTTCATAGGAATATCCTTCTTTAGGTTCGGGAAGTTTTCTTCAATAATTTTGTTGAATATATTTTCTGGGCCTTTGGAGTGGAATTCTTCTCCTTCTTCTATCCCAATTATTCTTAGATTTGGTCTTTTCATGGTGTCCCATATTTCCTGGATGTTTTGTGTTGCAAATT
>PVIU01009868.1:0-73512 GCA_004026605.1 Ondatra zibethicus | reverse complement strand
ATCTCCATCCATCGGATGAAATTTCTCCCACCTCTATCCCCGCCCCTGGCTTCCAACTTTTGCTTGATGATCCTGTTTGCTTCCAACTTCCAGGAGGTTCTGTGTATGCTTTCTTTGGGTTCACCTAGGTATTCAGCTTCTCTGGGCTTGCGAGCTAAGTGCTTAGTGACCTTTATTTTATAGCTAGGGTCCACTAATGCAGCTCTCATTATTTTTAAATTGTCTCTGTGCACATATTCAGAGTCAAGGGCAGCAAGGATACCCTGAGTCTTCAAAATCAATGTCTCTGTAATCTGCTTCCCATATCCTGTCTTGTGAATACAAGCATGATTAGGGTGGCCCTGCACCAAAGACAAGGCTCTAGAGCAGGTGTTTAGGACAGGCCATTCAAGCCAGACACCGAGAGGAGTTTTCCCAGCATGATTTCAGGTGGCACAGAGCTATGTCTGGGCGTTTCACACACTGGGGGTGACTTGGACAAGCCTAAAATTCTGGTCAAGTGAGGGAAGATGGACTCTGGGTAATTACATGCAATAGCTTGACTGTTGAGGAGTGGGGTACTTAACAATGTATAAAGCCCGGAGTTAGTGAGCATACTCAGCTATTCCGTCATAAAAACCCATGACAGTGTTAATGTGGTTCCTCTGGAGGGTTCATTAACTGGATAGAGAGTCCAGTCAAGGTGGATTTATTTTTCATTTCTTCCATTTACTCCTTCTTTTGTTCCCTTCCGTTGTTCATAAACTAAAGTGGCAATTTTGGTGGGGGGGGGATAAGATAAAGCATTTCTCAATCTTTTGCTGCATGTTGTGGTGGAAAGTAGAAATAATACACCTCCGATCACTTTGCCAAGGCTGCAAGAGAAGGGTGTGTAAGTCAACAGTTAGCTAGAGGTTTAGAATGTTTAAAAAAACTGAGAAGTACAAAGTTCTCAACATTAAAAGCAATTATTGTTCAACTTGCACTCGCTGTAACTGGCCTCACAGTGATTTTAGGCTATTTGAAGACTAAAAAATTCTCTGTTTTCCTTAGAGGACTGCAAGTGACTTAAGTATATGTTGTCCTCACCTCTGAAGACCCCAGATTGAGAAAAATGCACTGTGGTAATGGATGAATACCTGTGTGGGAAAATGGCAGGAACAATAGATGGAGAGAGGAACCAGGTAGAAAGACAAGCAAATAGGTCGTAGGTAGGTAGGCAGGCGGGTATGAAGTAGTGACCTTTCTCTCCAGCCTCCTCTTCCATGGACATCCAGGCAGGGACCAATGAGAACTCCTATCTCAGAGAAGACTACCAAAGCTTCTTTCTATCTTAAGCTTCTCTCTTATCCTCCTTTTATATAGTTTTATTGCATCTGTTTATCCATTTATGGGAAGGGGTGCACGTAGGGGTCAGAGGGGAATATGCAGGAGTTGGTTTTCTCCTCCGTGTCAGACCCATCGATCAAAGTCAGTTCATTAGACTTGGCAGTAGGTAGCTTTACTTGCTGTGACTTCCTTCATATCCTACTTTTGTCCTCTGGACCACACCTCATCATATCCTTCCCAACATCCTGCTCCATCACTTCTTCCATGAATCTCTAATCTCTTCCCCCATATACTCATAAACAAAGTATATTTCCTCCAACCAGATTTCCCTCAAACTGGTCTCCACTTAACTCTCTCAAGCATTTCTTCTGGAAACTGCCCTGCACAGTTGACCATCTGGATAGCCACCTCTTGCTCAGAACTCACGCACTGCAACTTGTGTCCCATCCTCCATTCCACTCCTCCTCAGATGTTTCCAGCACTTTCCCCATCCCAGATACCAAGTTTTCCTCTCGCTGTGTGGTAGTGTGGGTGAAAATGGACCCCATAGGCTCATAGTGGGTGGCACTATTAGGAGGTATGGCCTTGTTAGAGGAAATGTGTCCCTGGGGACGGGCTTGAAGTTATAGAAACTCAAGCCAGTTCTCTGCCTGCTGATCTGGATGTAGAACTCTCAGCTACCTCTCCAGCACCATCTGTCTGCATGCCACCATGCTACCTGCCATGACAATAATGGAATAAACCACTGAACTGTAAGCCAGCCCCAATTAAATGCTTTCCTTTATAAGAGTTGCCATGGTCATGGTGTCTTTTCACAGCAATAAAGCCCAACTATGATACACTATAACATCTGACCTCTGTTAGCTTGCCTGGAAATTTTATCTTCTATAATAACTTATTTCATTTTTACTTCTCCAATAATCTCTTCTGATTTCTTGATTTTTTTAACATATTCAACAAGTATTTATTGAGAATTTATTTTTGAACTAGAGAAACAGGGAACAGAAAATGACCACCCATTTTCAAGAGTCTAATGAGATAGATAGTAATACACCCAAGTCCATCACCCAATGAAACAGGATAAATGTGATCCTTTATTCATTTGCAAGACTATGAAGGGCTGGAGACAGGGTTTAGTCAGGAAAGTTCTTGAAGATCTGAGTTTCATCTGTAGAACCCATCCAGGCAAATTATCAAGTGTGCTGACATGTGCTAGTAATCCCAGGACATGGGAGAAGCAGCCCTGGGACTCAGTGGCCAGACAATCTAGACTAATCAGCAGGCTCCAGTCCAAAAAATAAAAAAGAGTAAAGGGCTCCAGAGAAATCTGCCACCTGTACATACATGCATCCACACAAGCATACATTCATACACACACACACACACACACACACACACCACATAAACAAATCTATAGTTGTTAAATATATTCTAAAGCGCAAGGTTCTGTGGATAAAGTACTTGCTGCACAAGGATGAGGACCCGAGTTCTGATCCCAACACTATGTAAAAGCAGAGTGTGGTAGTGCACAAGGGTAACCCCATTACAGGGGAAGGTGGAGACAGACGAATCCAGGAGGGCTCATTGGCCAGCCAGGTTAGCCAAGGAAACAAGAAACTAGTTAAAAACCTTAGGGAGAGAAAAACCAGCAGAAGGATGCAATAAGTAGAGCTTAATGGGTCATCCTGGTGGGAGTATGGAAGGCCAGAGAGCCAATAGAAATGGAGACGCTCTGTCCTGGCCCATAAGATGTCAGAAGGGAATGGAGACTTTAGGATTTGAACCAGAAACTCATTCTGTTGTAATCTGGTAAAGAATCTGGACACATTCTGCCTGTGACCTGAGAGTTTCTATGTAACTGTATGCATAAACAATTTGTTGCTGGAGTAAATTTCAGAAGAGCATTGCATGGAGGCTGGGTTATGGTTGCTTCTCAATGTTTTCGTACAGGTTTCCAGTAAGAGAGGGGAGCAAGTGGACCAGAAAGATGGAGAATGTACAGCTTGGGGAGGAAAATGATGTGAGCCAGTTTGAAGCTGCCAACCAGGAGGGTGCAGACCAAGCATTTGTGATTGTTAGAGAAAGGAACATGGTTAAAGAACCTCTTAGTTTGTACTGAGACAACAGGAAAGGTGTTCGGGTGGGGTGGCAAAATCCCACCTATCAAAGGCTCCAGCTTGTAAAACTGTAAACTCATTTACATCTCTTTCTGAGGAGAGTAACGGAACTGAGAATGCCTCCGAATGAGTTCTCTGATCAAAAACAACCTCCTACAGAAATGTTTTTCCAGGTCTCTCCACTAACGCACAAAGGGGCCACTATAACTGTAGTAAAGGGGGACCACACCACTTCTCAAGGTAGCTGAAAAATTCAGCAGCATTATTCAAGTGGTACTGCCTTTGTAGACAAGGAAAATGCAAGGGTTACCAGGCCATGGAGGTAATGTCAAGGTTCCAGACAGCTGCTGAGGCCAAGCAACATGACACAGGATTAGATTCCCTGCAAGGACGGAGACCCTGAACAGCCATCGCATGAAACCACAGTGGTGACACCTAAGTTGCAGTGGGGATCCTGGGATCCTGGAAATTCCAGAACTATGGAATATCAACAGAAAGAAGCTACAGGCACAGAACTGGGACAGCCCAAGAGAGCTACATATGCTGCAGTTAGCAGACCTGGAAGAGTAGCACCAACCAAGGCTGTGTGTTGTAAGAGGCGAGCGGGGCACGTCCTGCCACCCGGCTAGCTTAAACCCCGAAATAACCACACAGAAATTGTATTAATTAAATTACTGCCTGGCCCATTATATCTAGCCTCTTCTTGGCCAACTCTCACATCCTGATCTAACCCATTTCTACCAATCTGTGTAACAGCACGAGGTCGTGGCTTACTGGGAAAGATTCTAACCAGCGTCAGTCTCAGGCAGGAGCTTCATGGCATCTGCCACACTGCCCTTCTTCCCAGCATCCAGTTCAGTCTACTCCACCTATCTAAGTTCTGCCCTACCAAAAGGCCAAGGCAGTTTCTTTATTCAACCAATGAAAGCAACACATAGTCAGAAGGCCCTCCTACACCAGCTGTGGAAGCCTAAATGATGTCACCAACAGCCCCAAATGTCTGGTTTGAAGTTACAGAATTTGGTTTGTTCTGATGTATTTTCCTTTTTCTTTGGTAAATATTCCTTCCTATGACCCATGAATAGAAACACTTACTCTGCACCATTGTATATGGGAAATACATCACTTTTTCCCAAAGGCTCACACTTAGGGGATTGCATGGAGTCTCAAAATAGGCTTGGGACTTTGGAACATTATCAATACTGTTAAAACTATGGGACTCCTGAAACTGGACTGAATGTGTTTTGCATTGTGGGATGATGATGAGCCTTTAGATGTCAGGGACAGTGTCATAACCAAGTGTTTGGGACATCAGTTGACAAAGGTTAGAGTTGTGATGATTAATCCTCACTGTCAGTTTGATCAGATTTTAGGGTTATCTAGGAAACACAATTCTGGGTGCATTGATGGGGGGTGTTTTCATGGATGGTTAACTAAGGATGGAATCACCATCAATGAGGGCTGAGTACCTAGACTGAGTAAAAAGTAGGGAAGGGATCAGGAAATCTGATGGCTATCAGCATTTATCTCTCTTTCTGCATCCTAACTACACAGGCAATGTAACCAGCCATCTTACCATCCTGTCTCCACGGCTTCCCTGCCAGGATGGGCTATGCCTTTCCAACCACTAACCCAAACAAATCCTTCTTCTCTGGAAAAAATATCTGAAGATTCTATCTCACCCCCTTCAGAATGGTTGTCATCAAGAAAACAAATGACAAGAGATGTTGGCAAGAATGTGGAGAAAGAGGAACTCTTACTATTTGCTGGGGAAGCCTCTATGCATCTTGTTGTGGGGTTCTATAAAACACTAAAATTACAGACACTCCTAAGTATAACCACGTAAGCAGTCCACAGAGATGCATTCACTTTCACCCTTATTGCAGCGCTCCCCACGCTAGCTATGAAATGGAATTAGCCTAGGTGTCCATCAACACATGAATGGTTATAGAAAATCTGATTTATGTACACCATGGAATTTTTCTGCCATAAAGAACAATGAAATCATAACATCTTCAGGAAAATGGGACCTACAAAAAAAAGACATGTGCCCAAAGACTTGAAGGAAGTAAGGGGATAAACCATGTAGGGACCAGAGTGAGAATCCAGGGTGAGCATTTCAGGGTGAGGAAGTTTTGGGGAAATACTTGTCCACAACATTCTGGTGACTGGCGAACCACAAAAGGTGAGGCCAGAGAAGTCAGACAAGAGAAGGGAAGGCCGTATGACCTGCAGCCTAACCAGGGACTTTGAGTTTCACTCTGAATGAGTGGAGAAATCATCAAAGAGTGTAAACAAAGGAACAGGCTCTGAACTCTTGGAAGGATCTCTTCCCAGTATGCTGCAGAGACAATGGACATGAGCAGAGATAGGGTGACCAGCAGGAGAAGACCCAGCACAGGAACGTAGGGGGTCGGCTGGTGGTAGCCTGGAGCATGGAGAGTGATAGGAGACACACAGTGCTCAGATTCAAGACATTTCTTAAAGGAAGAAATAATACACTTAGTAAAAGATTGTAAATAGGAGATGTCCATTGTACCAAGAGATCCCAGAAACATATCCCAGAGATAGAAGGTTTCCGAGGCCAAAAGCAGCCCAGTTCTGTGCTACCTGTCAATAGCACTAGCCATGTAGCCCTGGGTTGACTTGACCCCGGGTTCCCTTCTACCTTGATGATTCAAAATAATGGCCAACTTTGGAGAAGCAGAGAGGTGGGGAACACCGTGGGGAAAAGAATTGGAAGCCAATCATATTTCTGTTTGCCTAGTGCCAATGGCCAGCCTTCGCCATGCCTGTTCCAAGGTCAGGGAGCATTTGCCTTTAATCAAATATAATACATATTCTATCAATCTACCAAACCTGGAATACTAACAAATGAACCTCCTGTTAACTAAAAATTAGGGGGAAAATGTTAACATTTTCCATACATTTTATCTTTCATTCAGATGTAGGAAAGGATTAGATCCATTAAATACACATAGCTAGATCTGGCACACACACACCTGCAGGTCCAACTAGTCCAGAAGCTAAGGCATGAGGATTGAAAGTTCAAGGTCCGGTGCTGTAGAGTAAGTTCCAGACCAAGCTGGGCAGCTGGTAAGACTCTTTCTCTCTCTCCTTCTCTCAAATAGAAGATAAAAGAAGTCTGAGACTTGCCTAGCATATGCAAGGCTCTTGGTTCAATTCTCAGCACCTCTGAGTAAGTAAAAATAAGAAAGAGAAAGGGAAGGAGGAAGAATGCAAAGAGGTTGCAAAAGAAAAAGGTAAAATTAAGTTCTTTGAGTGTAATAATGCCATGCCTGTTCAATGAAACACTTGCCTTCAGAAGTCAAAGTGGAAACAGTCAACCAATGTTCTTTACGGGAAAGCCTGTAAATGAATCTAGTTCATGTCTCATTGACAATATACAGCCCTAAGCAGAACTTGTGGGAACCCTTGTTTTAGGATCAAAAAATAATTGCAAAGCATTGCAATCCACTGAAAGAGCCTGTCCCCTGGAAATGATGCCCAGAATTCCAGTACTCTGGAGGCTGGCAGAGAATGTTCATATATTTGAGACCAGCCTATGCTATACAGCCAGACGCTCCCTCAAAAAGAAAAAAGAGAAAGCTTGTCTATTACACACAAAACTGCTTGAAACTGGTATAAAAACATCTTTTTGCTGTTTTTATTGTCACCTATGCCATTGTAACTCAGTGGAAACCCTTGAGTATCGGGAAGAAGAAATTCATGGCTTGAGTAGAAATTTAGGAATAAAGATAATCCCTCATTTGACATTTCTTCACTTGGCTGTGTTTTCTCTGCTGCTTACACCATGCCTTGCTGTTTGATTTATTCTTGCCATAATGCACTAACACAATTGCTGTTTTGATTATTATCTCCTACTTAAAGCTGAGTCGGCACTTTCTTCCTGGGGCCTCATTTCTAGGAGCTTATAAATTTTATGAACAAATTACTTTTTATTTATCAGCCTCTTCTTCTGCCCAGTAGTGGATTTTTTTAGGTTGACAGAAAATACACAAATGCTCCTTTCAAACCAGAAATCCTGATGATGAAAGCTACGGTCCTTGTGGGCAAAATTAAGCCAAGATGATTCTTTCTTTTAAATTATTATATTATTTCAAAATAAAAAATACAAAATATATTAAAATAATGCAAAGCAGAATAGAGGTGCTAGTCTTTCAAAATCAAAAGTAATTCCTTGAAGGGGTGACTTTGACAACATCTCGTTTGTTCTGGTACATAGCTTCTGTGCTGGAATATTTCCATAACACTTATAATTCCCTAGCCCCATCAAGTTATGCAAAAAGAAATTGATAAGTTCATCGTGATTCCAAGAGAGGCATTTGACTTACACAGGAGTGAAAGGCTGTCAAGCTCTGGATTGCTAACATCCTCTCTCTCAGTAACACTGTACAAAGACGCTGAACTCACCAAGAGGAGACAGGGATGATGAACAGCAACCAATTGCTGAGGAATAATGGCCCCCGTTCAAAGGCTACTTCATATATAACCGTAAATTTACAACTTTATCTCATTTAATCTCCAAAAGCTAGACAGGCATTACTGTCCCCACCTTGCACAGAAAGACATCAGAGCTCAGAGAAGGCAACCACTTTGCCCAAGCTGACATATAGCATTTTAATTCTGGATAATGTTTCTCAGACCCCTATCTTTTCTATCAAAGCCTTTTAAAAAAAATCAAAACAATAGCCACTTTCTAGGAGCTATAATAAATACTGAAAACAAAAATTTAGGGAGCTGATATCTAGATGATGGTTTAGGATATAAAAAGGTCAGAGACTTGCAGCCAGAAAACTCTGGGCTCCTCTTCCATTCTGCCTCTGACCTCAAGCCATTTTCTCAACTACCCTTCTAACTCCCAGTTCAACCCAAGGATACTGTCATTCATTTTTAAAAGTAAACTGAGAAATATAATTTTCCCAGATTTGTATAGTCAATGCTACCCCTTCGTAGTAATTAAATAACAATCCAAAATTAACCCATACACAGAATTCTAAATCTCATAATTACTCAATGCTTAAGAAAATTCAGAGATGGATGTGAGAGACTAGGCACAAAGAAAAACACCTTATCATTAGCAGACTAGGGGTAAAATAGCTTCATATTCTGCAGGATCAACAACAACAACAATAATAATAATGAATAGACCCCATAGACCAAAAGCAAGAATCTCTGGGTTCTAAAATAAGAAAACATTTTAACTATGCCAAAAATGCAAATTTCAATGATGATATAATATTGAATAATTTTAATATAAACAAACACCTGAGCAGATATCAGTTCTGACTCAGAATCGCAGCTCAGAAACAAAACTCTATTCTTCATATAGCAGTTGCACAGGGTGACACCACTTTCTTCTGAGTACACAGGAAGGTACATGATATGTTTATGGGATAGCACATGTGCCATGCTATGCATATGGAGGTCAAGGGACCACTATCTATATTTGTTCTCTCCTTCTTTTTTTGCAGGGTCTCTAGGGATTGAACTCGGGTCTTCAGGCTCACTCAGCAAGCACCTCTACTGGCTGAGCCATCTATCTGACCCCATGCACTCCACTTTTTTAGTTCATTTTAGAACATGCACCCAAAAAAGTAAATGCTGGAACGTTTTCTTGGCATCGGATATTATACATTCATGATAATTACTTTTGTTTGTCAGCTGGACTGGATCTGAACTTAACCAAGAGACATAACTCTGGGTATGTCTGTAAGGGTATTTCTTGGAAGGATTAATTGGGGGAGAAGGACCATCCCCAAAGTGGGCAGCATCTTCTAGTGGAAGCCCAGATATAAAGAGGTCTGTAGAGGGAAGGTTTTGATTTTTAACTGCTTACCTTTGCATTTAGCTGGTAAGTGCATCTTCTCTGTTGCTACTGCTACCCCTGTTGATGATGATGATGATGATGATGATGATGATGATTCCATCCTTTGCTCACATCAGAATCCATCCTCTTTAGCCTTTCAATGTGGAGCAAAGACAAGGTGCTCTCCAGGAATTTTTCAGGCTTCGACACCAGGCTGGGACTGCTGAGGCCTTCATCCTCATGGGCTGAGTTAGCTACCAGAGTCTCAGTCTCTCCAGCATGAAGTTAGCCATTGTTAAACCACCCAAACTGTATCAAACAAATCTTTTACTACATACCTTCTACTATATATTTATCTATCGGTCTGTTCCTCCAGGGAGCCCTGACTAATACAATAGCTAACCTAAAGTAGATGATATTCACCTTTCTATCAAAGCACATGACATTCACCTTGCCTTTCCAACATGTGCACCTTGAATTCTTTAAGTCTTGGTTGAGAGAAAGGATAGACTGCTTCCCACTATGGGAACCAAAAATGTTTGTCCCTTACCACAAGGGCATATCTGTGAAGCAGAAGTCATCAGGCAGAAAACCGTACTAGAGTTAGTACAGAAAGTTCTCTTCCAGTGAAAGCTGTCTCTCTCTGTTTTGTTGTCTCTCTTATTCCTTCCTTTTCTCTTCTCCCTCTCTTGTGATAAAGGAATTAGCAGTAGCTACAAGACAAAGCTCGTGGTACGGAAGTTTGAAACTGCATCTCGGTCTAAATATTCATAAACCAGATACTTCTTAAGGAATTAATATCCAAACAATATTAGGAAGTTAGAAACAAATAAATAAACCAATCAAGAATAGACAAAGAACTGAACAGATATATCTCCAGAAAGGTCATTCTAATAGCCAAAGGGGATGAAAAATGCTCAACCAATCAGGGAAATGAAAATCAAAGCCATGACAAATCACCTGACATATTTTAGAATGGCCTTATTGGAAAAATGAATGATAACAAGTATTGGCAAGATTAAAGGAAAAGTGAGTCCTGTACACTGTTGGTGGGAACATGGGTTAGTAGCGCCATTATGAAAAATAGCAAAGAAGGTCTTCAAAAATTAAAAATACAGTGACATTTCATTGCACTTCTGAGCACAGCCAAAGAAATTAAATCAGCATTTCGAAAAAATACCTCCATCCCATGTCCATGACACTCCTACTCATTATAGCCAACAGTCAAGATATGAAAGCAACCCGTGTGTATCAGTGGATGAAGTATTACATAGACATATGGATACAGACATAAACATAGATACACACATACATATATAGTCTTGAATACTATTCAGCCTTTGAAAAGGAGGATATCCTATAATGTGCAACACACTGGCACACTTGGAGGATGTACTGCTAAGCAGAGTACGCCAGGCACAGAAGGTAAATACTGCAAGAGTTCATGGAGAACAAAATGGTAGTTGTCATGGGATAGGAGTTGGGTTAGAAGACCGAGTCATGAAGGATGGAGGGAGAGGATGTTGGTAGAGGTGAACAGCATTCAGTCACGCTAAGTTGGAAAGTTCTAGATCTTTTATTCAGCATGGTAAACACGGATCAAAATCATGAAAAGTGATGTTTGCAAGGTGACATGTGTGTTAACCCATCTGATTTAATTATTTATATTTTTTACACATATCAAATAATACTGAATGTAATAAATAAATACAACTTTTATTAGTCAATTATATTTTATGCCTTGGGCTGGAAAATAGCTCAGTGGTAGATCACTTGCCTAGCATCTGAAGTCCCTGCTTCAATCCCCCAGGACCACAAAAACAAAATGAAACACCTACCTAGTCTTACTCAGTCCTCAGTGGGCAACAGTGATGCTTCATTCCAAGCCCAGGCCTGTGGCCAATATCTGAGCTTTTTTTTTCTGGAATATTGCCCTCAAGATTGGATGTCTTCAGACTTCTATACATGTGTACAAGCCCCTCCATCCTTAATTAATGCCAATCCCACAGTCAAGAAGTCTGACAGAATTAAACTCAACTCCAAAAGCACCTACCTGCACATCCCACCAGTGTTCAAAGGGTATTGTTAAAGAAGAATCATTAATATTTTATATGCTCTGATTACTAAGTTATACCATACATATTTTAGAAAATTCTCATTTAACAAAAAGTTGAGGGGAAAATGGTTTTGTTACTCACACCAAATTATCCAAAACAATAATGCTATGGTCTGGATGTCTGTGTGCTCCAACCATGTTTTTTTAAAAAAAAATCATTTATAGAAACTTAGTCACCAGGGTGATAGAGATGGGAACTTGGCTGGTGATTGTGTAATAAAGGTATAGAACAGTGTTTCTCAACCTGTGGGTCAGGACCCCTTTGGAGGTCACATAGCAGATATCATTCCTATCAGATAGTTTATTACAATTTATAATAGTAGCAAAATTACAGTTATAAAGAAACAATGAAAGTAATTTTATGTTTGGGGTCACAACATGAGGAACTGTATTAAAGGGTTGCGGCATTAGGAAGGTTGAGAACCACTAGAATAAAGTCATCATAAATAAGATTGGCACTCATATATAAAAAACCTAGAGAGCTGCCTTGCCTTTTGCCCCATATGAGGACACAGTAGAAAGTGTCATCTGTGAGGAAGAGACCCACTTGGTCTTCTTCTCAGACTCTAGAAATATCAATTTCTGTTGTTTATGAGCTGCGCAATCTGTGATACTTTGTTAGAACAGCCTGAACAAAGACAGTCAAGCACCTTCTGCCCAGCTACTACATGCCCCTGTGGGACTGTGTGACATGATGCATGACATGGCATATAACGTATATACTGTGTTAAAGAAATGCCCAGAAGTGCCAGGAACATATGTGCAAGGCATGCAGGTTTTGTGTGCATCCATGTCTGGACTTGGGGCATGAAAATGCAAGAAGCAGAGGCAGGAACTGGGCTCTATCTCCACTCAGAGGAGTTCATGTGGAACATCTCCAACATTTCCAGACTCAGAATTCTAGCAAAACCGTGTTGTGTCTTGTAATTGCAAGACACAATTACATTAACTAATTTAAGGGCCAAAGTGGGACAGGCCTGAGGCAAAATATAAAAACATTTTATCATTTACTAATCACTTTCAGCTTTTAAAGAAAAAAAAAGGTTTATCAGCAGTTAGTTATGTAAAACTAACTGGATTCCATACCTTAATTTGATTATTCCAAATTGATGTGGGATTTCCCTCTGTATGCTGCAATTACCATTAATGAATAAAGAAACTGCTTTGGGCCTATAGCAAGGCAGAACTTAGGTAGGCAGGGAATGCTAGGCTGAATGCTGGGAGGAAGAAGGGTGGAGTCAAAGAGACGCCATGGAACTGCCAGAGTTAGACATGCCAAAACTTTGCTGGTAAGCCATGACCTCATGGTGATGCACAGATTAATAGAAATAGGTTAAATTAATATGTAAGAGTTAGCCAATAAGAAGCTAGAGCTAATGAGCCAAACAGTGATTAATACAATCTATGTGATTATTTTGAGTCTAAGCTAGCCGGGCAGTCGGGACAAACAAGCGACTCCCTATAACACCAAATAACTGTCACTCAAGGGTAAGAACTGTTTTTATAAGATTATTTGGATGATACGTTAAGACGCCATGTAGATTTTTTTTTTTTTGCCACAATCAGTTCTAGAGGACTAGAAACGAGAAAAACTCTTGTTTGTCCATGCAGGCAAAGGAGTCCAGAACACAATCTGCAGCAGTATCAAAGAAGAGCTCGCGACTTCACGAGGCAGAGCTGCCTCTGAAACTTGAATAAAAAGAGGAGGAAGGACAGCTAGGAGAAACAGCAAACTTCCTTGAGGCAGAAGGCAGGCAGGTCAATATTGATGGCTGTTAAGGCTGAACTCATTAATCAAATTGATCGCACAGCTCAATGTCATCCACAAAAAAAAAAAAACACCTTAATGTATTTGATGGAACTGACCAGATAATTAATTAAATGGGTGGTGATGCCAGACAACACAGAGTTCAAGCGAATGTCTGTAGAAACTGCCTGTCACCTCAAAGGGGAAAATCCAAAAGGTAGAACAAAACTAAATGAACTCAGACTGAGAACACAATACAGAGGGGGAAAGAAAGCTCGAGAGAGATGGAGCAGTCACTCTTCAAGGCTGTAACTTGCATCAGACAAACGAAGACCCTGATTAGCCCCTGGCTGCGCTGCTAATAAGGTCGAATTCTTTGGATTACCTGGGATTGCAGCAATTTTCAAAGCATTAGAATGTGCAAAAGACAAGTGAATGATGGGATCGAGGGGGTGAAGGGGGGAAAGGAATTTATAAGGTATTCTTAATGAAAAATGAAGGCGGGAACCAGCCATGGAATGTCACTGAATAAAAGATGGGGTGATCGGAGGAGCACCCTGTGGCACGAAAAAGGAAGCACACGTCCAGGCAGCAGGAAGTTGTGGCTCCAAACGAAAAGCCGTCTCCATTCCTTCCCCGCCATGTTTTAGAACAAACACTGGCAAATAACTAATTCAACTCTCTTTTTAAAAATGAAGCACATCACACAACAGTATTTTCTGATGACAATGTCTAATCGTGTGGGGTTGGGAGACTGTGGCGGAGTTGGCACTACTTCCCCAATCTCTCCTGTGCTGTGAACTCCTCTAACAACCAGCAGTCAGTCAACACGCATGTGCTGAACACCTACTACACGGTGGGCATGCATAGGTCCTGGAATAACAACAAGCAAAACAAAATGGAGCTGGGCATCAAATCTATTACACATGCAGAAGGGCAGTCGGTTATAAATGGAGAGATTTACAGGAAGAAAGACCTATCAAGAGAAGAGCCAAACTAGAGTCGGCCGGGTGCTGTCAGAGGTCCTGATCACGCCTAGCCAATGATGAGCGACCACGCGATACTGCCTGACAGCCTAGCAACAGGCGCTGTCAGAGGTCCTGATTGTGCCTAGCCAATGAGGTACTGGGAGGTTATTTAAGACTCTCCCCCGTTGCTAAATAAATAAGTCTGCTGTTCCCCTTTCACCTGACTCCCAGTATCTGTGTCTTTGATGCTGCATGCTCTCATCCCCTCCCCTGAGGAAGTCGTTAGAACCCAGCAACAGAGAGAGAAAAGAGTCAGGTCAAGAGGATCGGGGTTGTGGGGTTGTGAAGGTATTGCCTTACAACATTCCACAAGAATATAGGTGAGCAGCTAAGGGCTGGAAAGATGACCTTGGGTCCTGGGCTCCTTTCATTTTTAATTATGTTTAATGTTTTCATTAGCATACATAACTAGAAATAATAATGGTATCCATTGTGACATTTTCATATGCGTACATAATGTTTATCTTACAAAACTGGAAATGCTGCAAGTCTCCAAATCTCCTCCCCTGCCCCTAGATTCTGATGACCAACATCCAACTCTGTAACTTTATGAATGTAACTACCCAGAGGACCTCACAGAAGATGAATCAGGCGAAATGGGTCTGGCCCCAGACTTCTCCTAAACACTGGAAATGATCACATAGACAGCAGCATTACCCCTAAGATACAGAGTAAAATGACTCTCAGTTCCAGGAGGGAAGGGCAGTCTAGGATCCTTCACTGCTGCTATGTGAAGGACCCCGGTGTGCTCCCCGTTCTCAGGCTTGCTCTCAGAAAATACGCAGGGCGGGAGCAGAGAGCTGGGAACTGTCTCGCCTGACACAGGTGAATTACCAGCTTCCCCACCCACCCATCCCCGACTGACTGAAATCCAGCTGGGGCAGTGCAGGAAAAATATTCCCACAAAGCCCCACATTGAGTGCATCCTCCAGAATGTTATAAAGGGGGCTCAATGTAGTAAGTTGCACAACAATGCAGCACAAAAAACACATCAGGATTCAAATCCTGGCTCCCTGGTTTCTATGGATTCCTTGTTTCTCAAAGCCTGATTTCTCTCGCGCCTTGATAGGAGTCGTTCAGAACCCTTTCTTCAAACCCCAAAAAAACTCAGAAATTTGTCTTAATGGGAAGGAAGAAAAGCAGGGCTCCCACTCTCCCTAAGAAAGGAGCCCCCATTTAGGTTTATAACAGTTATTCAGCACCACACTGAGGGACAGGTCTCCTTGTAGCCTTGGAAACCCCAGCGCAGCCCCTCCCAGAAGGAACATAGACCAGCACTCTGCTCCAGAGGCCTGCTGCCTGGGTTCAGTTCCGTTCCTTATCTTACTGAGCCAAAGCCACTGCCATCAACAGGGAGCAGAGCTGGCTCCACCACCCACCTGACCCACCACACACACATTAGTAGTCTCACATCTGTGGAAGCATGATCAGGCCTCCCCTGGACTCTTGAGAAACGTCTCAACCCAAATTGTGGCCCTGGAGCCACAGATATCAAACAAGCTTATTACTGGAGGAAAAACAGACATTTTCAGGAAACGTTGCACCCTTTGTCCTGCTTACGTTTGTAATTTCGGTAACTCTACCTTGTGATGGTGCGTCTTGGTTATTAACTTGAAAAGATCTAGAACAGCAGGTTCTCAACTGGGGGTCACACAACCCTTTCACGGGGGTCACCTAAAACCATCAGAAAGCACAGATACTTACATTATGATTCATAAAAGTAGCAAAATTACAGTTATGAAGCAGCAACAAAAATAATTTTACAGTTAGGGGTTACCACAGCATGAAACTGCATTAAAGGGTCACAGCATTAAGAACGTTAAGAACTGCTCATCTAAGAGACACATCTCTGAGTATGCCTGTGAGGGTGTTTCCAGAAAGCACTATAACAAAGGGAAAGACCCACCCTCAGAGTGGCTGGCACCTTCAAACGGACACCCCAGATATAAAGAAGTCTAAGGGAAAACAGGGTGCAGCTACCTGCCTTCACTTCTTTCTGCATGAGCATTGCTATTGCTTTTCCTCCATCTTCAGATGATGTTAGACTCCAGCTTCTGGGACTCTTTAATGTTGACTCAATCCCACCCAGCAACTGTCCAGGGAGGTCAGGCCTTCAGCCCCAGATTGCAACTGCTGAGATATATTCACCTTTGTAAATTGGGCAGCTGCCAGGTTCTCAGCTTTTCCAGCATAGGCATAGCCACTGTCAGACTCTCTAGCTCCTATCCAGTCAAAGTCCCCTTCATTATAAATTTATAACTAATACATAATAATATGCATACTCTTGGTCTGTTCCTCTCAAGAAGTCTGGCTAATAAAGTACATCTTCTAAGTTATACCATTTAATAAAACTAGAAAATACAGCTAAGAGAGACAGAAAGGAAAGAAGAATCCTTTCATTTAATCACTGTATTTTTACTTTTGGCCTTCTAGATTCTTATTTATGTTACTACACAAACTACTGTAATAAAAATAAGCTCAGCTTATATTTCATCATTATTATTATGACTATGTTTAATAGACATATATATCCATACTTACAATTTTATAGCATCCTCTTTAATGGCTATATTTTAATTCACCAAATGGGATGCACTACAAGTTATCACCAACTCACTGTTGACTTTTCTTCTTGCTTCCAGCACTATTATTGTGAAAGGAGTTTTGTAACAGGCTAAATTCAGGCATGGCATAATTCAAGCATTAAAGTATCATCATCAAGAATTAATCTATCTTCAAATTTTGAGTTTCCAATGGATTTATTTTATCATTACCTGGGATTCATGTGACAACATAGCTACCTACGGCTCCTAACCTAAAATATCATGATTAAACTAGTCTCAGGGTAGACTTTAATTTAACTAGTTAATGTCACAGGTCTTGCCACACTGATCTCTGTGGTCAGAGGATATAATGCTCCAATAGCCAAACCTCAAACACAAACCCATCACCGCTTCCTGGGGATAAAATCAGTCTTATCCAAACTACAGGGACATAGAATTGGGGAGAAGGATGAAGGGTAGATAATGAAGCCATTACAATTAGCTACCTCAAAATACTTCTCTGTTTTTCTGATTACGCTACAACCCCTCTATAAGACTCTGAGACCTGAAAAGTCAAACCTAATAACTTTCACCAAAACTGAGTATCACTGGAGCAGAGGAAGAGAAGATGAAAAGCAAGAGGAGGAGGAGAGGAAGACACAAAATTGTCCCAGCCCCCAGTCTGTCTCTCCTTTCCATATGATGTACTGCAGCTGACTCCCACCAGCTCACAAGTGGAGCAGACTTTTTTTTTCTTTTAGGTCACCAACCAGTTCCCAAATCACAACACAGAGACTTAATATTAATTATGAGTGTTCGGCCATACCTAATGCTTGTTTCTTGCTAGCTCTTATAACTTAACCTGTTCCTCTTCTTTGCCTTAGGCTTTTTACCTTTTCTTTCTGTATATCTTACTTTTCTGCGGCCTCTATACTTGACTGGCAGCTGTCTGGCTTCTCCTTGGGTGTGTTCCCTTCTTTCTCCTTGGTCTCACCTCCTTCTTCTTCTCTCTCTTCTCCTCAGTCTAGACTTCTCCCCCTACTTATTCTCGCTGCCCACCAGCCCTATCTATTCTTTCTCTGCCTAGTTATTGCTCGTTCAGCTCTTTGCCCCACCAATCAGGTGCCTTAGGCAGGCAAGGTGAAACAAATGCAATACATCTTTACATAATTAACACACATCCTTACATCATTAAACAAATGCAGAATAAACAAATGTAATACACCCTTACACAGCTAAAGTAATATTCCTCAGCATAAGCAAATGTAACACATCTTTACCTACTTAAAGTAATATTCGGCAACACACAGAGCTAATTGTTAAATAATGACATGCTTTTCAAGAAGTTTGCTAAACCATTGGTAGCTTGAAAATGGCCACTGAAGATTGGCCTTGCAGCTCTCTAGCCCACCTCCGCTTCTTCATACGCTTTATCAGCTTGGATGCAATGTGACCAGGCAGCCTTCTGCTCCCACTACCAACCAGCCCTGTCTGCTGCCATCACAAATTTTACCCTCTGGCACTGTGAGCCCTTTCTTCCTTACATTGCTTTTTTCGGGGTATCTTATCATAACGACAAGAGAATGAGGCACTCAGTATCAGGCGATTGACAGAAATGAGCTACAACAGTCCGGAGAGGCCAGTTCCTGATGGAGAGGGCCTTCTTGTTCAATGGCCAGGAGAGGTCTTTGATGATCAGATGAGCCAGGCCTCCCAAAGCTGCCAGAGCCAGGCCGGTCTGTGCTGTGGCTTTGATTCAGAGCTGGTGTCTGCAGGCTCTCCTTCCTGTTATTTCTTAGGCATCTTTTGATCTGACTGCAGGCAGTTTTTATTCCCAAGCTGCACATGTGGAGTATGACTCTTGTGGCTCCATGTCAGCCTGGATTGCCTTCTTACTTCCTTCACTTGGGGTGTAGATTTTTCTCAATATAAATCTATCCCTTCCTCAAATCTTCGTTCAGCAATCTGAGACTTCAACATGTTTCCATATGCTCCATCCTTTCCCTTTAAATACGTTCGTGTGGAATCTCATCAGAACCCTGTGGAAACTAAGAGGCAAAGGCCTGAAATACAGCTCAGCTGGTAGGGCGTTTGCCTACCATGCATGAGGTCCTGGCTTCACACCCCAGCATCCCATAAAATAGGGCAGGGTGGCCCACTTGTGAAATCTCAGCACCTAGGAGGTAGAAACAGGAAGGTGAGAAGTTCAAGGTTAACCTCACTCACATAGTAAGTTGGAGGCTAGCTTGTGGGACCTGAAACCTTATCTCAAAAAAAAAAAGGCAGATATTGTTGAAAGCATTTGACGGGTAAGGAGTTGAACACCCAGACATTTACTTAGGCTCCCAATAAGTACTTAATGACAAAGCAAAGACTGGAACTCAGCACTCTAAAATACCTCATTCATTATTCATGGATTCATTTACTCAGTGATATTTAGTGATGTGCTCTAATGGCTGTTACTCCTTAGCTAATAATATGTCACTTGGCTTTATTATAACAGTCTGACTTCTAACAAATGGATATATATATATATACATATATATGTTAAAGCATCATACATATTCCATAAATATATACAACTATTATGAGTCAGTGGAAGAAAGGAACTCAATCCCTGGCCCTGTGCAGAACTTGCAAGCATTCCACATCTGGAAAACCTGCTCTGGAATCCACAGATGAATAGAAGCAACAGCAGGCAGGAAAGCCATGGCAGGGCCAGCCTCCCGTTACCAGCAATAGATAAAGCAACTCTGACAACCTCAGGAAAAAGGGACTTGTTCTGGGGGTACAGGATAACCTAGGGAATCAAAGCAAGTTGAGAGACCAGACGTTTAGTCAGGGCAGGTTCAAGATATGGAGAACAGGTACTTTTGCTACCCACCTGGACTCTAAACATTTTCAATGATGATTTCACAGTGCCTCTGACCAAATCCCAGGGCAACAGTTCATGTGTGTTCCCACAGGGAAAAGAAATTGATATAGATATGAATAATTTGCATTGGTATAAATTTTGATTTATTGATACAAGTTTAAGGTCAATTTTGTTATATGTATATGTATTTCTGATCTTGATTAAGGTATTGTGATTGTATAGTTCATTTAAAAATGTAATGTATAATTAGAAAATATAAGTTGTTAATAGATAATCATCTATAATAATCAAGCTTGTAGTCATGTTAGTTAGATTTTCTAGATATATAGAGAAGTATTTCAGTTAAATAGGCATTCTTCATATCTTTCAAAGTCTACAGAATATGGCATTTAATGTTTTAATAACTTAGGACTTTTCATGACAATAAGACACGTCTGCTCCTGGCAGCACCAATCTACTTCAAGAGGAAGATGGGCATCGAAGAGGCTCCTTATGGAGTTGTTTAGCCATTTGGGCAAGAAGCTGCTCTTGCCTGGACTGTTGCATAAACTGGACACAAAGAACCCACAGAGAGAGGACTGCTGAACTTACCCAAAGGTGAGATGATCCTTTGGGGTTCCTGCTTCATGAAAGAGTATGCAAGACATTCTGCAGGACACAAAAGAAAGTGACTAAACTGTCTTTGAATTTTCCTGCTTCGTGAAAATGTCTGCTGGATACTATAGGCCTATAGGCTAAAGATGGATGCCCCAACGGTACAGAAAAACTTTGGGTACTGTACGGACAGTGAGATGTCTCTGTCATTTCTAGAGTTTGGAAGTTACTTATTTCTTGTTTACTTAGGTAATATTTTATCCTTCTGGAGTCTTTGATGGAGTTGAAGAATAGATAGATAGTTATAGTTTTCCATTGTTATGAGAAAAGATAAAATAGATATAAATATTGTAACTGTAATTCTTGCTTGATAACTGTTTTGTCATATGTAATTTTACTATGTTAAAATGAAAGCCTTTCTTTTTTTGTTTAAGCAGAAAAAGGGGAAATGGTGTAGGAGGTTCTGCTGTTTGTGTGTTGCTTTTGTTGGTTGAATAAAGAGACTGCCTTGGCCTTTTGATAGGGCAGCCCTTAGGTGGGTGGAGGAGATAGAACGGAATGCTGGGAAGAAGGTAGTGTGGCAGACACCATGTTTCTCCTGCCTGAGACGGACGCTGGTTAGGAATCTTTCCCAGTAGCCACGACCTCATGGTGACATACAGATTATTAGAAATGGGTTAAATGAATATGTAAGAGTTAGCCAATAACAAGTTAGAACTAATGGGCCAGGCAGTAAATAAATGAATACAGTTTCTGTGTAATTATTTCGGGAGTTAAGCTAGCCAGCACCAGAAATGCAGCCCACTCCTCCTTACTACAGAAATTCTCAGGTCTAGAGTAAAATTTGGATGTTGCTGATCCAGGAGAGGGCCCAGCACCACTCATGGCAAGAGCCAATAACATCTGCATGTTTTTTAGAACCCACAGATGGGAGACGGCAAACAACATCTTTCCCAACATCTTTTATCTTCTAAAAGGTCTCATTGAGGTAGGATACACAATTTGTGTAACATGAGGGCCTACTTGTTGAGGTTTCTGTCCTCCCACCAAGTCCTGCAGCTGTTTGGCCCCAAAGAAAATCAAACAGAGTCTGTATTAATGATAAACTGAGTGGCCCATTAGCTCAGGCTTCTTATTAGCTCTTGTAACTTATATTAACCCATTATTCTTATCTATGTTAGCCACATGGCTCAGTACCTTTTTCAGCAGAGCAGGTCACATCCTGCTTCTTCGGTGGTCTGGATTATCAGTGCCCCCAACCAGCAGGAAGTAGCCTGGAATACTATGCCCACATTCCCAAAAAATGGACCATGGATATTTTCCTCTGTTTAAAAAAAAAAAAAGAGGGGGAAGTGGTACAGGAGAATTGTCTGTATTCTGTCAATCATGTTTTAAATAAACGCTGATTGGCCAGTAGCCAGGCAGGAAGTGTAGGCGGGACAACCAGACAGGAAGTAGAGCCAGGGCTATGAGAACAGGAGTATTCTGGGAAGAAGGAAGCTCTTTCCCCAGTTCCTGTCCAGACACTGAAGAAGCAGGATGTGACCTGCCCCACTGAAAAAAGTAACGAGCCATGTGGCTAACATATACTAGAATAATGGGTTAATATAAGTTATTAGAGATAATAGGAAGCCTGAGCTAAGGGACCAATCAGTTTATACCTAATGTACACTCTCTGTGTGATTTTCTCTGGGACTAAATGGCTGGAGAACCGGTGAGACAGAAACCCCAACAAGCAGGCCCTCATGTTACAAATTGGTACTTTCTCAATCTTACAGGATCGAAGGTTTCAGAAAAGTTACGTGTCTTTGCCAAATTCTCTTTCCTTCTCTCATTTCTTAAAAGACTTTAACTATCATCTACCCCCAGGATATGAAAATATACAAGTATTTGCAAAGTCCTCACATCTTGGCCAGATTACTGTGATGAGCATCTGTTGATCTCCTGGCCAACCTCCTTTCTCTCCCAATAACCTTTTCTCCACACCCCAGCCACAGTGATCTTTGCTATTTATACATCAAAGAGGCTAGAGAGACCATTCAGTGGCTAAGACTACTTACTGCTCTTGTAGAGGACCCAAGTTCAGTTCCCTGCACCCACGTGAGGCAATTCACAGCATCTTATAATTCCAGTTTCAGGGGATTTGATCATCTCTGCAGGCGCCTGTACTCATGTGCACATACCCATACACAGACCCACATATATACATAATTAAAAATAAAGTAAATCACACACACACACACACACACACACACACCAGTCTGGAGCGCGAAGCTTTCCTAAATAAATGCTCCTGTGATCTGACCCTTAGATCCTTCTTCTACCTCCTCTATCATTCCACCACTTTCTCCCACAGTTAATGTGCTCCAGCAATGCTAGGCTCTTTTATAGACTTCTGCAGGCAGATATTGTCACTTAATGACAGACCCTTACCTTAGAACCTTTGTACATGCTGCCGGGGGCACACTTCCCTGGATATCCAAATGGCTCCTTTTCACCTGCACAAGTTAAACTGTATGTTCTAAGACTTTCTGATGTCCTAACTCATGAAAAACTTAATGTTCAAACACAGACTCTGTAGAAGGTAGACAGAGACAATATTGAGAATTAGCTTAAGAAGAGGCAAGATCATCTTAACTAATTGATTGTCATTGCATTTACCAACATTTATAATATACAAATTGCTCCATTAAAACTCTGTGCCTAGACACCAAGGTCTCTGATTCATTCATTTCTGCATTTTAGGACTTAGAATTGTGTCAAGTGCATAAAAGGCCTTCAATACAATACACACCTATCCAATGACTGGCCAAATGGACAATAAATCATTACCTGCTTAGCAATGTGTTTAGTGAGATAGATAGATATTTAAAATTATACAATTCCAAATTAGATGGTACTAATCACAAGTCTTATTGATGATCAATCAGAGTTGCCACTATTAAGCAATTGGATTTAGATAAAGGAGAGAGAAGCATAGCTATCTCAAAGATGATTCTTTAGAAAGATGAGATTTGTGCTGGGATTCAAAGAGCAAATATATTTTAAGTGAGAAAAAGGAAGAAAGTCTTCTCAGGTTATTGAACCTGTAAATCAATGAGACTCCCATCCCCGAGCTTTTATCTCTCTACATAGCCCCCAGCAGTTCAACTTGGGGTGTGTTGGGTTTGAAATGCCTGTACAACACATTACCTTGTATTGGGAAATTTGAACTTGGAGCTTGATCTTGAGATCTAGAATTGGAAACCTCCCATAGAAAGTTATCACTATCAAAGAAGTCAGAGATTCCTTAGGCCTTAGCCTAAAACCTTACAACTCCGGTGCATTCAGGCAGAAGATAATATTCACAATGAGAACCCACACAGTCCATTTCAAGCTCACCTGAGGAGACACATTGCAAGAGTTGAAACATCCAGGCTGTTCCTTGAGGTGTGCATGCCCAGTATCCCCCAGAGGGGACCAGCTGACCTGACATGTCAGACAGCTCTAGTTTATCCT
Source organism: Ondatra zibethicus (assembly GCA_004026605.1). Classification (NCBI taxonomy): domain Eukaryota; kingdom Metazoa; phylum Chordata; class Mammalia; order Rodentia; family Cricetidae; genus Ondatra; species Ondatra zibethicus. The sequence continues at coordinate 49,856 of PVIU01009868.1, read as the reverse complement.
TATGTTACTAATCATGCCCCATTCGATCTCCAAACCACCCTAGCTCAAATGACAGATTAGTCAGTCTGTAATTCCCTAAATGACAAACTGCCCAAATAGCCAATTTCTTTAATGACCCATTCCCCCAAATGACCAATTTATATAAAGTCATTATGTCCTTTAACTTTCTGGTTTAGTCAGTTCTTATTTTACTTTCATAACACCACTTTAAAAATGTTTAAACAGTGGCCAGGGAGATATTTCAGTCATTAAAATGCTAGTGATGCTAGCACAAGGACCTGAGTTCAATCCTCACAACCCACACAGACAAAAAAAGGTAGCGGTAGGAGTGTGTGCTGATGCACCAGCGCTGGCGGCAGAAGCAGGCAGACTCCTGAGACTGCTGAAGAGTCTAGCCTACATCGCCATCTCTAAGTCAGTAGGAGCTGCTATCTCAAAAGAACAATATGTGTAGTTCTTAAGGAACGACATTCAAAGTTTCCCTCTGGTCTCCACACACACATACGACCCCCACACACATGTAGACACACAAAAAGAAACTTTTTTAAAGAAGCCAGGGCCTACAGAAATGGTTCAGCAGTTTAGAGCACTGACTTCTCCTCCAGAGGACCCAGTTCAATTCCTTAGCACCCACATGGCCAGAGGACCTGACACCCTCATATAGACATCCATGCAAGCAAAACACCGATGCACATGAAATAAAAATAAATAAAATGTTTTAAAAGTCTCCCGGCTCTCTAATGCTCGAGTTAGACGCTTAAGCCTCAATCAACTCCCAGCCCTGCTGTGACCTGATCCCTGACACCTGAGGACTGAACTGAGCCCCGCATACCTTCTCCAGGTCATACCACCTGCTCCCTCTACAGCTCCCAATCCCTGCTCCCCAAAAACCATCCATAGAACCCCGTGAGCCTTCCACAGACTTCTAATGATATGGTACAAGAACATAACTCAACAGAAAGTTTGCTACTGTGCCGACAGCTGGATCCAGCTCTAGCTGAACTGGGACTACCTCTATAACCCGCTCACACATCAACACTGAGTGACTCTAAGATCAAACCCAAATAACATCCAACTTGTCCAGAATGGAACAAATTGATGCAAATGTAAACAGAGATCCAAATACGCAATCAACAAAGAGTTAGGCAGATAGTCACAGAAAGAAACATCACCATTGTCCTACTTCCAGACATGTTGATCCCATCATATAAATGCAAGCATGAATAACCAGGGTAAGATGTCCCATCCAGAAATTAGTGCTCCTTTGGTAATGTTCACTGAGAAAACCATCAGATGATACACATGGCAATGAATTCAAAATAGGAATTTTAAAGGAACACAAAGAAGAAATGAAAAATGCTGGAAGGAAGATCACAAAAGCACTAACAGTTGAATTAAATAAAGAAAATTCAAGATATGAAAATAAGACCTTAATAAAAATATTTACATGAGCAACCATGGTGGTTGAATGAGAATGGCCCTTATAGGTTCATGAATTTGCCTACTTGATCTCCAGATGATAGAACTGTTTGGGAAAGATTAGGAACTGTGGTCTTGTTAGAGAGTTGTGTCATGGAGGCGGGGGGGGATTGAGGTTTCAAAAGCCCACACCATTTTCATTTGGCTTGCTCTATCTATCCATCCAACTATCCATTCTCCATCCCTCTATATATCTGGCTCACCTTGTAAATCAGATATAAGCTCCTAGCTACTGTTCTAGCTCCATGCCTTCCTGCCGCCATGTTCCCCGCCATGATGGCCATGAACTCTAACCCTCTGGAACCACAAACCTTCAAATTAAATGCTTTCTTTATAAGTTGTCTTGGTCATGGTATCTCCACAGCAACAGAAAAGTAACTAAAACAGTAACCAACAACTTTAGGATTGGATTTTAGGCTCTCTTCACTAAATGGAATTCATGCTTGGGCCATTTACAGGGCCCAAGAACCCATGGCTAAGTCGGTTATTTTCCCTAAGGAAGAATCTACTACAATTACCCTATAAATGAATATAATACTAAATCACCTCTTAAGTATTTATTTCTATACCCATAGATCAGTGCATCTCTTGGCCCTCATAAGAGAAGCTTCTCTTTGTAGATGGCAACTCATTCAGGGACCACCACAACCATCCAAAGTGCAGATATCTATACAAGATTGTTTTCACCCATGATAAGGTTTCAAGATTGTAAGAGCCAGAGATAGATGGTTACAATGAAAAGATGTTTTCTGGGCATGACAGAAAAGTCACACACATAAGTCCAAAGCAGCTGTGACTGAATGTACAAGACCTGTGCAAGATCAAGCCATACCAAATGCCAGCATGGTTAGGAAGGCGGTCACAAGCTTCATCACTAGTTGAGCTGCTATAGGCAGTTAGTTGATGGCTGCTGGGAAAAGAAGGTGCCAGTGTTCTTAAGAGATGGAACCCTGGAAAAGTTACTCATGCCCCAGTAAACAGCCCTATACCCACACACATCCTGGGAGCTGAGTGGACTCAGTGGATCCAAAAAAACAGAACACATGAAATCGGGGTGGACTAGTGGTAGGAGGAAGTAGAACAGAGGGAATGGGGGATGGGTTCGATCAAAATGCATTATATGCACATATGATATTCTCAAACAATAAAATAGTTATTTAAAAATAAGTAAATAAAAACAAAATTTTCAGAAAAGAAATTTAAGCTTCTCAGTTTTTCTCTCTGTTCATGCCTCAATTTCTCCCTCCTCTGCTTCTAATCCTCCAGCAATAACAGTGGGGACCATGGCACAGAAAAACTAAATGTGTTCTCATGAATATATTCTCCTCATGAATATATTGTTTTATGAATATATTCTTTATAAATGGTGCCTTCTCGCATACATCCCTAAATGTGAAGAGTTCATATGAATGCATTTCCCTTATGAATGATAATAACAATAAAATATATTTCTAACATATCTCCCTGATTGAGTATGTACCTTTGTGAATATAGTTGACCACAGTCCTCAGGACCCTCTCTCTGCCTCAGTTTCCCCTGTTTTCTATCCCCCAGGCTATTAAACAAGACTAGAAAAAGATCTGTCAAAACCCCTCAAAATACTACTAAGAAATCAAAATGAAAACCAAAACTAAATAGCACAGATGACAGAAATTAGGTTTGGTAAGTTAGTCTTTCAATGAATTGGACCACAAAATGAATCCACTCTCTGGGAAATTACTTTCAGCTAATTAGCTTATACCTTACCTATTGCCTTCCTAACCAGCTCATTTAAAATGGGACTTCCATTACCTATTCATGACCCCAACACCACCAAAACTCTCTAATCAATGGACTTACTCCTTCTTTTGGTATCAAAACCAAAAATGCTTACATTTGCTCATTACTGTTCACTATTCCCACTTAGATTACCCCCGTGGAGACCAGGTTTCCTTGAGTTTTGTTCACCAAGTTTATATGGCCCTATCACAATCCCCAAGAATGAGCAGATGCTCAATAAATATTTGTTGACTATGCAGTCAAGAATGAATGAATGACCTTCTAGGCTCAAAAAGAAGAAAAGCTACATAGCAATCCCTGCCTCTGTTCAGACTAACATCATTCAAAACTACACAACCTTCCCACTGCAAAAATAAACAACGGTTAGCAAAAGAAAATTTCATAGGGTATAAAAGGAATAATTTTCAAGAACTAAGCAACTGTAAACCAATTTTTAATCAGACTGAACCTGTTTCAGTACCTTAAATCAGAATGCGCTGAAGAAAATTTTAGCCCAGATGTCACAACGTGGCCCGTTTATACAGCTCTACTTGAGAGCAGATGGCATTGAGTCGGGATTTTACAAAGACTGTAATGGCTCTTCTGTCAGCCCATTTGCATAGGAAGCCGATATTGCTGGACTGCCCATGGTGACTGCCCATTACCCACTTGAACATGACCTCATCTCCATGTCTCCATTTTCGATTCTTACCATGTACAGGCATAACCTTCTGGGAAATTCTGTGCGCAAAACATAAAAGCAAAGCGAGACCAGATCACTCTAAGCACTGTGTTAATTATGATTTGACTGACAAGATCCTTATTCAAAATTCATCTCTAATCAGTCTAACACATTTGAGTGAGCGTGATGTGGCTTCCCTTTCACCCGTTTAATATCTCAAGTCAAAAGTTTATGGCAGTTGCTTCAGAGCAATTATATGAAGGGAAGCCATTTTTAAAGATACATATAATCTTATTGTGGATCCGCACTGATTGTGAATTAGGTCTGTTGGCTCATTTCACCTCCAGAGACACTTACAATCATTATGGGAGCGACAAGAGACATTTCACAATGAAAGAAGAACCTCTTCCCTACTCAGAAACAAATCACACAGTTCTACCAAGCATGTGAGCATTTATTCACACTCAGACAGTTTTCCTGTGGCCTGGAGAAGGGAATAAGCTCTTCATTTATCTGCCATTTCCAATCACTGAGGCCCAAACAGCACACTTCCTCAGGAAATGGCAGGAGTCAAAGGGACTATGGAGGGGTGGATTCATTGCTCATTCTGGGAGCAAGAGACAACAGGCAGAGTAGGAAGCTCAGAAGGTTCTGCTTCTTCCTATGCTCTCCAGACCTTCAGAATTCCCCAACTCAAAGTTCCAGGAATCAAGTCCCATCATTTTTGCAGCTTTCAAATATGTAATGGCACAATCAAGCCCTTAAACACTGGCCTATTTCTTCTTTTGATTCTGGAAGTCTAATTTACCAAGTGAGGGGAGCAAGTGAAATTACAACCATTTAAATAAAGTTTGTTGTTCTGTAGCATTGGTCTTCAGACAACCGCTGAGGGTGCTGATGTTTAGGTTTGATTTGGTTTTTGTTTGTTTGTTTTGTTTTGTTTTTTGAACAAAAAAGGTTGGCCTTAAACTCAAATCAACCCTCCTACCATAGCCTCCAGCACTTTGTAATCCTAAATGCTGGGATTATAAACAAGAGCCACTATATTCAATGAAATGCTATTTTGGCACTGTAGTTCAAAATCCAATAAAAACAGAACTGGAAAGATGGCTCCATGGCTAAGAGCACTTGTTACTCTCCCAGAAAACCCAGGTTCAATTCTCAGCAACCCCTGGAACTGCAGTTTGAGGGAATTCAAAGACTTCTTCTAGTCTTTGAAAGGCACCAAGCACACATATGGCACAAAGACATATATGCAGGCAAAACACCACACATAAAATAAGAATAAATTTTTAAAAACATTAAAAGTTGACTAAGTATGTTTTAGAGAATTGAAGAATAAAATAGAATATATCTGTGTGTAATACTCATGATAATTTGTTTCAATTGTGTAGGTGTATGTATAGAGGATCAAATATAAAAATATCACTAGCTAACACACATCACATATACTGCTTAATATTTGCCAGGAACTGCCAAGTACTTTCGCATGCTTTACCATATTCCAACTCCATGATCATTCCATGAGGTAAAGCTACTTTTACACCAGCTTTATAGTTGGAAGAACTGACACACAAAACAGCTTACTCAGTATGCCTGAGACTATCCAGCTAGCAAACAGCAGAAAGAAGACTTAGGTGCAGGCAATCCAGGCTACACTCTATGCTCTTAACTACTGAAGTGTCCTGTTTCCTAACTACATTTCTTACACTGGATTTTATAATTATGAAAAGTTTCCTGATTATAAATTTAAGGGGATTACACATAATGCATACCCTATGTTAGTTCCAATTTCAAATATTCAAACAGTGGTCACTCCACCAGACCATATGAGGTAATGTTTGACTCAAAAAATGTGGTCCCAAAGTCAAATATTCTAGTGTCGCTAACAACACTACCCTTGCCTCCAACCATAAACTAGAGATGTCCAGCCTTGATCATCTGTCCCCGGAATAGTGTCACTTCTTACATGGAGTAATCTCAAACCCACGGTGCCACAGTTAATAAAAATATATTTGCTTATATTCCGGAAAAGCCATTACACCATTAGCAATAAAATCTAAAGCTTTTGAGAAACTTAGTCTTTGGAAGGGGTGGAGTAGCTACAGAATTACATCACAAAATAACCATTGCGGAGTTTATTTTCCTTATCCTGGTTTACAAAGAATTGTCCTCACTACAAGGAGATCACATAACTCAATGAAAACAACCTTAAGCTTCCAGTCATAATGTCTGACCTTCGCCCTGCTGTAGTTCTATAACCTGGGCAAATCTTTGATTAACAACAGCTCACGTTAGTTGGGATTTATGAGTTCACATTCATGGTTTTTAGGTGCAACAACCACTTTCTGGGGAAAGTACAGGGGCCTATCAGAGAGACAAACAGCACAGACAAACATGCTCTCTGCTTGCCTCCCTTCCTTCCCAGCCATAGACTTTCCTCTCCACAGCAAGAAATAACCATGTGGGTCAGAACTCAGAGCAATCAATCACTGGTAAAAGGTGAGAACCAGAACACCGCACTCTTCTGCACTTCCTAGTCCGTCTCAGGCGAGCCCTCTGAAACTCCTCCTCCATCCCACTGCACACCCTCTCCGCTCACTGGGGTCCCCTGCACAGCTCTGAGCTCCAGCCCCAACCCCCAGCTACTCTGGCCTGCATTGCCCCAAACAGATGAGTCCTTCTCCTTCAGAGGAGACACCTCACCCAAACATATAGAGAGACACAGGGACCAATCCCTTAGTTGATGTCCTACCACACTGCCCCCAACCCTGGTCAAGACCCAGCCAATGACTGAGTCTGTGAGAATTTAAAGCACAACCCCCTCAACTCGGTTTAAACCAGCTCAGCAGTGTCAACCATATCTGCCCTCCAGCTCCTTACAAGATCAAGCCTGTTGCATACAGCTAAAACTATACCTCTGCTTGGCTTTTTCACCTTGCCTATTTTCTTCCTCCAGTGCTATGCTGGTTTCCCCTAAGGGCCTTTCCTTAATAAATCAATCCGTAGCTGTCTCCTATCCCCCACAGCTACCTCTAGAAACCTGACCTAAGCTCTCACCCCCACCACACCCTCTATTGCAGGCCCAAACATTTTGGAAAGATTGCCTTCATCATTTGTCTCTCTAATATGTTTACCACATTCCTCAAATGCAACTAGGTTAGGGTAGAGCCAACTCTACATCTACAGAGGCCACCTTAAATCCAAAGATGCGGAGGTGGGTGCCTTGTGTAAGTCCTCGGGCCTCGGGCAGACTCTCAGCTTCCACCAGGGACATTCTTCAGGAGTCAGTACTCGCTGGCCAGCCATTGATACAGCAGGGCTTTGCTGTCCATCTAGTTACCATTCTCAAACAACTCTCCTCTAGAAAAGTAAAAGGAAGGATGGTAAATAAATACAGGTATTTCTGGTTACCAGGGACTCTATCATAGACACAACAAAGATCTCACAGCTATGCTACAGGCTCTCAGACAGTCAAAGTTATCCCATCCATATTGCTTAAAGCCAGAAGAGGCCTTTGAGTTTTGTCTCCTGATATTTAGATAAAGGTGTTAGCCTTAGGTTACTGTAACACATGTCTGGGAGAAATCAATTAATAAAGAGAAAGATTTATCTTGGATCACAGCTTTGCAAGTGGAAATAATCTTTGGGCCTGATGTTTTGGGGCCTAGATAACGCAACACATCATAGTCAGGCATCGATGGAAGCGATAGCTCAGCATCCAGGAGACAAAGAGAGGGATAGGGATGGGCAGTGTCCAATATCGCCTTCAAGTGCCTGCTCCCAGTAACGTGATTTCCTTTAACTGGGCCCCACCTCTTGAAATGCCACCATCTCCCAGTAACACCATGGTTTGGAGTCCAAGCCCTTAACACAAGGGTCCTCTGGCACATTTCAGATCTAAACTATAACAGCAGTGAGGCCAAAACTGGGCATGTCCCCAAGGTCACACCACTGACAGCAAATCTTCCCACGGAACCTGTCTGTTGACTTGGCGTGGGGATGTTAACCACAGAACCAGCCTGCACGCAGAGCAGAGATGAGGAGTAAGAGTTCACCACTGTCATTTCAAATCTGGCCTCTGAGAATCTCTGGTTATCGCCGGACTTATTGGTGGCAATTGATTGCCTTGAACTTCTTGATCTCGCACCTGCTGAGATAAACAGTGTGAAGTATAGACTAATGTTCACCATGTGTCCAGAAAAAAACTAATCAATACAGCGAATTCCTTAAGAAGCTTTCTGTGTCACACCACACTTAGAGCCAGACCTAGCCTAGTGCCTGCCATACTGGAAGTGATTGGACCTCCACTTTAGTTGATTCACTGGACCAAAAACTCATATCACACACTCAACTGTGAGTGCAAAGATTCATTTTATTTATAATGTTACCAAAAGATAATGAAATATGTAAATGAATGTTCATAAGTACATATATATATTAAACATACTTTTATATTAATTCATGTTATGTATATGTCTAATTCAATATATATTGAATTATCTCATAAAGAATAATTTAGCCAGCAATAAAAGTTAACTATAAGTTATATACATATTCTTCCCAGGTGGTGGTGATGCATGCCTTTAATCCTAGCACTCAGGAGGCAGAGGCAGACAGATCTCTGTGGGTTTGAGGCCAGCCTGGTCTTCAAGAGCTAGTTCCAGGACAACTAGAACTGCTACACAGAGAAACCCTGCCTCAAAAAACCAAAAAAAAAAGATAAATACATATTCTCGTATTTAAGAAATAGATTACAGGATCTCTGCTCCTCCCCATTCCAGAGACAGCCGCATCTTCTTGAGTCGGTGCCAGCCTTATTCCTGAGACATGATGGTAAAGATTGGCATGAACAGATTTGGCCATATTGGGTGCCTGGTTATCCGGGCTTCCTTCATGTCTGGCAAAATGGATGTTTTTGCCACCAAAGGCCCCTTCATTGATCACAACTACATGGTTTACATGGTCCAGCATGACTCTACCCACAGCAAGTTCAATGACATAGTCAAGGCTGAGAACAGGAAGCTTGTCGTCAGTGGGAAGGCCTTCACTATTTTCTAGGAGTGAGATGCCGCCAACATCAAATTGAGTGATGCTGGTGCCCAGCATGTTGTGAAGTCTACTGGTGTCTTTGCCACCATGGAGAAGGTCAGGGCCCACTTGAAGGGTGGGGCCAAAGGGTCATCATCTCTGCCCCTTCTGCTGATGTCCCATGTTTGAGATGGGTGTGAACCATGAGAAGTATGAGAACTCACTCAAGATTGTAAGCAATTCTTCCTGCATCACCAAATGCTTAGTCATCCATGACAACTTTGGCATTGTAGAAGGACCCAGAAGACTGTGGATGACCTCTCTGGGAGGTTATGGTATTATAGCCATGGGGCTGCCCAGAGTATCACCCTATATTACCGGTGCTGCCAAGATTTTGATCAAGGTCATCCCAGAACTGAACAGGAAGCTCACTGGCATGGCCTTCCATGTTCCTACCCCCAATGTGTCCATCAAGGATCTGACATGCTGCCTGGATAAAGCTGCCAAGTATGATGACATCAAGAAGGTGGTGAAGCAGGCACCCAAGGGCCCACTAAAGGGCATCCTGGGCTACACTGAGGACCAGGTTGTCGCCTGTGACTTTAACAGTGACTCCCACTCTTTCACCGTTGATGCTGGGGCTGGCATTGCTCTCAATGACACCTTCGTAAAGCTCATTTCCTAGTATGACAATGAATATGGCTACAGCAACAGGATGGTGGATCTCATGGCCTACATGGCCTCCAAGGAGTAAGAAGTCCTGGACCAATCACCGCAGTAAGTACATAAGAGCAAGAGAGAGTCCTCAGCTGCTAAGTGGTCCCTGTCCTAACTCAGCCCCCAACAGAGAATCTCCCTCACTAGTATGGGAGGTCCTTCTGTCTATGTGTTGCTTTTATTGGTTAATGAATAAAGAAACTGCTTTGGCCTGTAGATAGGGCAGAACTTGGGGGGAGGGGACTAAATGGCATGCTGGGAGAAAGGAGGCAGAGTTGGATAGCCGCCATGGAGCCACAGCCAGAATCAGACATGCCGAAACTTTAGCTGGTAAGCCACAGTCATGTGGCAATACACAGAGTCAGAGAGACACCATGGAGCTGCCACCAGCGACAGACGTGCTGAAACTTTACTGGTAGGCCACGATCTCGTGGTGATACACAGATTAATAGAAATGGGTTAAATTAAGATGTAAGAGTTAGCCAATAAGAAATTAGAGTTAATGGGCCAAGCAGTGATTTAATTGATACAGTTTCTGTGTGATTATTTTGGGACTAAGCAAGCTGGGCAGCCAGGAACCAACAAGCGGACTTCCCTACAACACCTCACAGCACCATCCCAGACCCCCAGAAGATGTGAAGCAGCTCAGGGAACCCTACTCTCTTGAATAGCTTCAATAAAGTCTACTGCATCCCTCCTCCTCCACCCAAAAAAAAAAAAAGAAAGAAAAGAAATTGATTATATGCTAACATTTTAAGGACTCACTTCGTAGATACACTTTCCACTTCATTTTGCATAGCTTACTTACCAACTTGCCCCCACTAACTGTAATAGTTTGAATGGAAAATGTCCACTGTAGGCTCCTTTATTTAAACACTTGATCCCCACTGGACACCACTGTCTGGAAAGTGGTGGAACCTGTAAGATGTAGAGTCTGAAGATGGCATGGCTGAAGACAGGCTTTGCCATACCTTCCCCAGCATGACAGACTCCATCCTTCTGGGATCATAGGAAAAATAAACCTTTCTTGCCTAAGTTGCTTTTTTTATCAGGGGATTTTTTCGCTGCAACAGAAAGAAACTGCTGTAAGACTGTAATCAAATGAAGGGAAAATTCAATTGGGAAAATCATTAATTATTTTTGCTTAAAACAAAAGAACATCATTAGACTTTTCCTTATCCGCAAACTAATGATTCAACAGTGTTCCCTGAGAACATCAGTTTGGAATCTGTCCACTAATGCAGTCTTCATGCAAGTAAACTGCAGCACAGGATTGTGTTCTGCAACCTTATGACAGACAACTGAACCCCAAACTATCTATAGTCATCAAAGTGTGGAAACCCTGAAACCAAGTTCAGAGATAAATCCCCCAAACACCAAAGACCCCAGAAGTACTTAGATTAGAATTCTAGAGCTCAGACATAGTTCTTCTCTGTAGGCAGCTTGTGAAATTTCTAAAAAGAAATTTATACAGCACATGCACAAGTAGGGTGAGTTATTACTTCTAAATGGTGTCACATGTTAGAAGTGTCTTATGTATTGTACATCAAAGGAGAACTTGGTATCTAATGGTGCTAGTGAAGGGTGATTCATTTGATCCCTCCCTTTATTTAGATGTCAGACAATAGGATGCATAGGAAGCTAAGAAGGATAGAAGCAGTCTAAAATCCAAGATAAATATAACTAGAAAGTAATGCAGCCAGGCAAGACCAGGGACAATCCATTTATTTAACGTCCATAGGCCATGAGCAACCCCTCAGGACAGCTCCCCAGTACACACTGGTGATAAACAGATGACTCAATCCCATCCCTGTTCTGACATGAAATGCAACAGCATGAAACAGACATTAGGAGAAAGAAAGAACAAAAGTGTTAATGACTAAGGGGCCCTTGGGAGGGAGGTGGACATGGCCAGGTGCCTGGGAAAGAAGATGATCTGTCTGTCTTGACCAAAAGACTCTCGTCTGCACCAGAGTAGAAAGCCGCAGCTCTGAATCAATGGTTGTCTTGGATCACTCGCTAGTAGCCATCCCCAGTAATAGCAGAGAAAGTAAGATCAGGGCAAAACCGCAAGCTCGGTGAGATTACCGCAAGTCTACCGCAGGTATTGTATGGATTGCTTTTGATTGCTATCACCAAAATACCTGGCATAAACAAGAGAAGGAAAGATTTGTGTGGGATCCCAGTTCCAGGGGTTTCAGGCCACAGCCCTTGGCTTGCTTGATTCTGGCCCTGTAGTGAGGCAACAGAAGCATGTGGAGGAAGCTGTCCACCTCAGAGCACGGTGAGCACTAGGATGAGGCTCACAGTAATAGCAGATCTCCAAATAGGCCCTATCTCTTCTCTTTTATTACCTCCCACTTATCCTATCCCATTATGAATCCATCAAGAAATTAATTCAGGACTGACGAGATGTCTCAGCAGGTCATAACATTTTCCACCAAGCCTGACGACCTGAGTTCAGAACCTACAAGGTGGAAGGAAAGAACTGACTCCCAACGGTTATCTTCTTTCCCCCTAACACACAAAGATCACACACTCACACATACACACACACACACACACACACACACAAATAAATAAGTGTTAAAAAGAGACGAAATTAATCCATCGATTGTGATAAAGCACTCAAGATCTAGTCACGTCCCAAAAGGCAACCATACACAGCACAGGTGAAGCTAAGTGGGATGTTCCATATCCAAACATAACAAACTATTAGCCCCATGTGACAGATAGATGAATGAAGGCTAAAAGTTAAATACCCTGAGCTCATTCCAATGCTACTAAACAAAAGAACTAGGATCCAAGTTACCACGCAGCTAACACCAAGGTCTAAGGGCTTCTCTATTCCCACCCCATGTCCTCATGAAGTTTGTAGCTAATTTTATAATGGGTTTGCCCTGTTAGATCTCCTTGAGAACAATGAAAATGTATGTCATTCTCTCTGATTTATGGTCCAAGGGTTGACTGAGAAGTCTGACCATAAACCACCAAGCAAGACTAGTACTTCTAGGTCCAAGGATTCTAAGAAATCCCCAGACCAGCTAACATAGACAAGAATAATAGGCTAATATAAGTTATAAGAGTTAATAAGAAGCCTGAGCTAATGGGCCAATCAGTTTATAGTTAATATAGACCTCTGTGTAGTTTCTTTGGGACTTAATGATTGCGGGAACCGGGCAGGACAGAAAACTCAGTCAACACCAGGGTGAGAAAAAGCCATGCACACGTGTGTGCAAGTGCATTGCAGTGGTGGTGGAGGGGCAGTGCAAACAATGAAGTCCAGCCTGTAGGCTATTGGGCTTTTGACTTGGAGTTACTCTTGCTGTATTGAAACACCATGACTAAAACAACTTAGGAATGAAGGTGTTTACTTGGCTTACACTTTCCTATTGCAGCCCATCATCGAAGGAAGCCAGGGCAGGAACAGAAACTGGGCAGGAACCTGGAGGCAGGAGCTGATGCAGAGGCAATGAAGGAGAGCTGCTTACTGACTCATTCCTCATGGCTTGCTCAGCCTGCTTTCTTATAGAACTCAGGACCACTAGCCAGGGAGAGCCCTACCCAGAATGAGCAGGACCCTCCCACATGGATCACTAATTAAGAAAACGCCTTACAGCTGGATCTTATAGAGGCTTTTTTTTTTCAATTGAGGTTCCCTCCTTCCAGACAACTCTAGTTTGGGTCAAGTCGACATAAAACTAGCCAGCACCGATATCTCCTCCTAGGAGATCTGCCACACATTCACGGTCTTTTATGAGTGTAGAGAACTCAGGTAACCCACCCCTCACTCCAGGCCTGCCATGCTTTAAACGCAAGACATACATTGAACAGACAAAGGTGAAGCAACCCTGCTCACCCGACAGCTGTGCTATTAATCTGGTCTGGGTCCTCTTGCCTCTTGCTGTATGTGAACAGGACTCTAAGAGTGCCCTCCTAGCTAAGACAAGATTCGAGGGCAGCCCAGAACCCAGCCTGAGTTCTAACCGAGCCTGCTTCCTCAAGGTGGGAGGTTCTGCTCGGTTAGTGAAAGAACCCGCCCCCTGTGGCTGCCGCAATTTTATTGGTGCATAGGAGCCTTGGCGGAAGCTGTCTCAAGGACTAGATGCACTTCCTGCTCTAGCAGGATGTTCTAGTTCCCCTTCTTTCCCCGCTTCTCCCACAGCAGAGAAGCTGTTCTTCTCAGCACCCCACTCCCCTGCACAGGCACCTGATCACCAAGGGCAGAGCATGAAGGAGATTCTGTTTCTGGTCCTTTCTTCGGAGAAAAGGTCATCTTAACGATCAGGGTGCAGACTCCCAAGTGGTCCCTTGGTGTAAGGATGCTTGCTTTTCCGTATTCCGAGCCTCCGAAGGCCCTTTCCTATTCCGTAATCATCCTACTAAGAGCACGCGGCTCAAAGTGTTCTGACCCAGCCTTATCCTAAGGCTAAGATGGTGACCCAGCCTCGCCAATGAGAGGACCAATCCCCTTGACCCAGACATCGGGTCAGGAGTGAATGTTTACCTCCAAGCCTCATCAGCAAGAGAGGCTTGCTGGGGCTCTGGTTAGAGAGGCCATACAAGAGGCTTGCTGGCAGACAAATCTATAGAAAAGGAAAGCAGATTCATGTTTGCCTAGTGTTGAGGTGTTGGGGGAAACAAGGAGTACTGCTAATTAGTCTGAGGTTCCCTTTGGGGTGATGAAAATGTTCTAAAGTTGATTGCAGTGATGGTTGCACAAGGCTGTGAATATATTAAAACTACTTAATTGTATGCTTTAAGGGGGTAAATTGGATGATATGCAAATCATATTTCAGTGAAGCATTTTTAAAGAATGCTTGCTCTCTCATTCTCTAGAACAAGAGGGAAGGATGGTGTAAACTTGGATCTGCCCACAGCTCCCTTCACCTTGTAAAGAGCCTAAGAATGAAGACAAACAGGCCAGAGATATGAGACAGGAGGCTGGACCCAGCTTTACATAAAGCCATCCCCATCCTTAAATCTCTCCATTGCATAATTCTCTTCCTTGGCCCGCAAAGCCTTCTTTGTTTAAAAGCTGAGTCTCTGCCTTACTCAGAATTCTGCTAGGAAACATTCCAGTAACCTGTTCAAATTCGTTTTGCCTAAGGCTGTGAATGGGGATGCCCACCTCGCTGAACCCTCAAGGCCACGGAGATTTTACTTTACTCTTTAGTTTGTTCAGAGATAGGTCCAAAAATTGCTAAGTTTAGATTTCTATGGTGGTTGGCATTAGCTCATCTTTGCCCTTCTGTGAATTGTCTGTTTTGATATGAACCTATTTATAGAGTGATGTTAATAAGCCTTTTGTCTGTGAATATTTTCCAAGTTTATCACTTGCCTCTTCATGATGATCTTGATACACAGAAATATTTAATACTTAAAACCCATCAAGTATTTCCATCCTGAGGTGAGACAGCTCCTCATTTCTTTTCACACGGACCTCTGAAGCTGCATTCTGTGAGTGGGGCCTCTTGATCCACCTGGTATTTCAGACTACAGTAAAGGCTTACGCATATCTTTTTACCAGAAACAGTTCAATGACTCTTCCCAGTATTGATTAAATATCTCTTTTCCAATCTCCCTGATGATGGCTTTATCAGATATAAAATTCATTAACATTTAGCATCTCCTTGACTGTCTGTATTAAACTAAGTACCAGTCGTGAGCAATCACTCTGCTGAATTACCCCTAGAACTCTGATAATCAATAACCTTGATTATCAACTGGAATTTAGGAAACTAACTCCTAGATCTGTCCATGAGAATGTCTCCAGAGAAGTTCAAGCAAATAGAGAAAGCCCACCCTGAATGAAGCTCTTAGAGGGTCCAGCCGTACACCACTGCCACAGGGAGCCACCAGCTGTCAAGACGTCACCCATGGTGAACTGTGTATCCTCAAGCTGGGGACAAAAAGTAAACCCCACCTCCCTTTACTTGCTTCTTCGCAGACATTTGGTCACAAGACAAATAGCTAAAACAGCTCTACAATACAGTATTTAGTTGTTTATCATGGTAAAATACCCGCCAGATGAGACTATTACCACTGAACTACTTTAAAGTATATGGTTCAGTAGCATTGAGCGTATTTATCCCATTGTTGGAGCATCCCAACCATCCATCTCTAGCATCTTCAACCTCCCAACTCAACTGTATCCAGTGAACAATTTCTCACACACACACCCCCGCCCCGCTGCTAAACCCCGCCCTTTCCCTCTGTAACTCCTCTGTGAGAGAAATCACACATCTGTGAGGATTCATGCGCGTTGTTTTGGTTTGCTGCTCTGTTGTTTTGTTTCCTTGGGTCTTGTTTAAGTTTTTGTCTTGTGCTCCTGGCAGGATTAGAGCTAGGACTTCCTGCATGCTACACAAGCACTCTGTCACTGAACCATATCCCCAGCCATTTGTTAAACTTTAGTTTTAAACAGTATCCATAAGCTGCCCAGGTTGGCTTCACACTTACTCACTAGGCCAGCAGACCCTAAAACTTGCAATTCTCCTGTTTCAGCTTCTATGCTATCTGGGATTAGAGGTGTGCTTCACGGCATCTGGCTTTAAAGCTAAAAGCTATTCCACTGTACGGCTATACCGTATGTTGTTTATCCATTCTCTCTGTGAGACTAGTATATATATGTACCCAACAGCGGAGGTGCTAAATTGAAGAATAATTCTACGCTTAATTTTTTTTAAGCGGGAGGAGGAAAATATCTGTCATGATGAAAGCGAGAATATTTGTTTTGTATTGTAGGTTTAGGTTAAAGAATGTAAGTAGTGGGGAAACCCTGTTCAGGAGGAGCTACCACATCATTTTCAAGAGAGCTGCACCACCTGACAGGGTCACCAACGGAGCCTAAGAGGTCAGCTCCCCTACCCGCTTCCCCACATTTGATTTCTGGATTTTCCTATCAGGTCTGTCTCAACGGCTGTTGATGGTACCATGCACTACAGTCTATGACAGTACAAGTGCTGGGCCATCGGGACTCTTGGTCAAAGATGGGGGAGGAGGAAGTCTCTGTTTTTATACCACAACCATTTTATTAAGTTAACAAAATCTCTTAAGCATGCAATGGGGTTCTGTTAACTTATTTCAAAAAGAATTAATAAAATTCATGTCTTGGAGCTATTTGCTACATAACATGGAGTATTTTCTCATTTTCCTTAGTAAAGCTTCCTGACTTCCTCAGATTGGACAGGGACAGTTCTTCCAAGGTTACTCCCAGGTATTTCATATTTTTGTGTAGTTGTAAATGGAATGATCAGCCTCATTTTAGAAAACAATTTTGGAGGAAGTCCTATAATCAACAATAGCACTCATTTCGAAACACCTATTTTAAGATCTGTTACAAAGATCAATGGCGCCTGTCTTCCACGTGGAAATTTACAGCCCCGGAGAAAGAAAACACGGGTTGAAACCCCATTGGATTGCTGCTTTTAAAAACCCAGAGGTTAAATCACTCCCAAGGAGATAAGCGAAGGTGTGGGTAATTTAATGTTTAATCAATGTTTGCTATAGCTATCATTAATTTTGGGACAAAATTCATGATGTATACGTTTTCTGATTTCCTACATATGCCTTACATTGGTCTCCCCTTGTGGACTTAGATCAATTTTATTACTTTATTAATTTACCATCTAAATTATTACTGAAGTCCAACCTGTATCTTTCACATGTGATATATTTGCAGGTCTGTGATTCATTTATTATAAGCTCTTCACTTTAAAAAAAAATTTTAAAAACTTGAATTTTAATATAACTCCTAGAAGGAAAGATGAAGTTTTTGCTCATTGCATAGAAAAGCTTCTATGGGTTTAAAAAAAAAATCCCTTGTCAAGTGAAATAGATGTTAGCTCTGTTCTAGGTGCTGAGTGAGGAGCAGGTGAATATAATAGTGTACCCTAAAAGATATACAGTTAATGACTGCATATACCTAGAATTGGAAAATGTATTACCACATCCCTGACCTCTTCCAAAACTGCCTTAAAAATGTGGGACAAAAAACAAAGGTACTAGTTAATGTATTATCCTCCCTGGTGCTTTTCCTCTGGACAGAGGAAGAGTGTGACAAAGAGTCTACAAAGCCATGGATGGAGTCACTGGTGATTCGGGTGCTCCGGAGGTGGAGGTGAGAGGGTTCAAAGTTCAAGGCCAGACTCATCCACATTGACAGGGTTTGAGACGAGCTTGGTCTCCATGAGACCCTATCCCAAAAGCAATAACCAGGGTTAGGAGATGGCTCACTGCCTAAAAGCCCTTGATGCACGAGCACGAAGACACGAGTTTGGATCCAGCACTCATGTCTAAAGTTGGTTGGGTTACACGTACCTGAAACCTCAGGGTATAAGGTCAGAGGGACGAAGACAAGAGATCTCTGGGACATGCTGGGGGGAGACAAGAGATTGCTGGGACATGCCGAGAGGGAGAGAGATGAGAATCTCCGGGACATGGTGGCCTCCTTCCTGCCTCAATAAAAATGGTGAGCTCCAGATTCAGTGAGAGACCATGACTCAAGGGAATAAGGTGGGGAGTGCAAGAGATAAAAGTTCAATGTCCTTCTCTAGCCACTGCATGCACACACGTGTGTGTGTGCGTGTGCACATGCAAACACACAGCAATAAGAATAAAGGGAGGAAGGAAGAGGATGAGAAAAAGGAGGAACTGGGGTCCTGGTGAGGGTGTACCCTCCAATCCTATTTTGCCCTCATCACCACTCCTACTTAAGAAACCATGAAAAACCCCTTGCAGCTCCTATGAGTTTGAAATTCATACTTTGGCCACAAAAGGATACCAAAGACTATTTTTGAATCATTGGAAACAAAGCCCGTCAATGTACACAGTGAACCTTGGTCAGGCTGTTAATAAACCACCGGTTCAATCCACTGCTTTAACCCCCAACTTCTCCCCAGCCACTACTTCACTTACTTGCCACACCTTTGTTTATTCAACAAGCAGGTCAGACACAATAACATGCATCCCTCAGAAGTGAGTTACATATTAAGGTGGCTCATAGCAGGTAAACTATCTATTGGGATTGGAAGGACAATTTCTAACTCAAGACAACTCAGTGGAATAAACCAGGAAGGAAAACACCCAAAAAGTACAAACACATCTGCTCAAACTCCAACAAGTTCAGTGCACAAAAAAAAAAAAATCTTGTTTACTAAATTACATTTCCATGTTCTGTTCTTATATCCCAAATCCAATCAAAGGGTGGTATCATAAGATGATTGGAGCACTGTGTAACTTAATTTATCTAAAAGCATAAATCAAATAGCAAATGGAAGCTTAGCTTGAAAAAGGAGAACAAGGGAGAGTGGCTTTTAAAAATAAACAAACAGACAGGTGAGATGGTGCATGTGTTTAG
Source organism: Ondatra zibethicus (assembly GCA_004026605.1). NCBI lineage: Eukaryota > Metazoa > Chordata > Mammalia > Rodentia > Cricetidae > Ondatra > Ondatra zibethicus. The sequence goes on along the minus strand of PVIU01009868.1, from coordinate 30,828 downwards.
CCCCAGCAGTCTGGAGGCAGAGGCAGGAGGATCTCTGTGAGTTCCAGGACAGCCACGGATACATAGTGAGACCCTGCCCCCCAAAATACATAAATAAAGAGTATACCTTGACAGGTGGTGGTGGTGCACGTCTTTAATCCCAGCACTCAGGAGGCAGAGGCAGGTGGAGCTCTGTGAGTTTGAGGCCAGCCTGGTCTACAGAGCAAGTTCTAGGACAGCCAGAGCTTAACAGTGAACCCCTGTCTCCGAAAAATTTAAAAAGAGCATACACATAGCCTTGAAGCTTATGCTCACCCAGAACCTATATCTATGTTTAAAATTCAACATTCCTCTTTCTTTTTATGCATACATATGTACGCATTCATGTGTACAGGTGCACATGTATGCAGGTGCACATGAAAATGTGTGTATGTGTGCAGGTGTGTGTGCACACACATGTATGCACACCAGACAACAATCTAGGTGTCATCCTCAAAAATATCACCAATTCCCCTTTGAAACAAAATCTCTCATTGGTCTGGAGCTCACCAATTAGGCTAGAATGGCTGGCCAATGAGCCCCAGGGATCCACTTGTCTCTGCCCCAACCACTCAGATTACAAGCCTAGGCTACCACACCACAGTGAGGGTTTTTGTGTAAGGATCTGGGGATTAAACTTGGGTTCTTACACTGGAAGACAAGTGCTTACCAACTGAGCCATCTATGCCCCCAACCCTCAATATGGGATCAGCCTGCCTCTGTCTCCCACATGCTAGGATTAAAGGCCTGTGTTACCACACCTGGCCTCAACATTTTTCCTACTAAAGATTTCCTACATTCAATGCCTGTGTCTACTTGTCCTGAACTATTTCTGTATGTCACCAACAGCTATGCTCTGATGTGGTGACAAGTCATCCCTAAATTTATCTGCTGACAAAAATGTAAATTAATTTCCTCATATTATAAGTCTATCTCCAACAGCTATGCCTCTGCCACACTAAAATCATTCTGCCATCAGAGGATGGAATGGCTCTCAATAGAAACACTGCAGTCAGGGGAAGCAAGTATTATAGAGAGGAAGTGAAAGTCTCCAAGCAGAAACTGACTTTTAAAACTTCTGCCCCAAAGTGACACTTACAACTTTGGCTTTCATTTCATTGGCCAAATCAAGTCACATCATGTCACCTGCATTCAAGATAGCAAAGAAAGTAATTCCATTCCTATAGCTTAGCCTCTTAATTGGTCTCTTGTAAACTGCTTCCTGCCAAAACCATCCCAATTCCTAATAGCATCCTGAGGGTGCACATCAAATCGGACCATATTCCTCCTCTGCCCAGAAATTTCCATAGCTGAACTTCTCCCATTGCTATACATACCACGACTGAAGTGTGGGCCAGAAGTCCAAAATGAACATTTTTCCATTAAGCCAATTTTACTTGAAGATATAGAAACATGGATACTTTTTAAATAAAATAAATCAAATATATTTTGAGGCAAAATGAAATTCAGTAGATGTCTAAAGAAAGCTGGCATTTGAAGGCTGGGGTGTGGCTCAATCATGGAAGCATTTGTAAACCTGAGGACTGGGATTTAGATCCCCTTAATACATGTAAATTTGGGGTGGGTATAGCAGCTTCTTGGTAATTCAGGTACTTGGAAGGAGGAAATAGGGGATCGCCAGAGCAAAATGGCCAGTAAGACTAGCCATAATTTAGTTCTGGGTTCAATTGAGAGACCTTACTTCAATGAATAAGACAAAGAGCAACCAAGTAGCCTCTTAACATCAACCTCAGGTCTATGCAAATTATGTATACATGCATACATGTGCCCATACTCATGTGAACCTACATACATACATGCATGCAACACACACACACATGCATGAGAAAAATTAAAATTAAAAGTTATGAAAGTCAGTGTTTGAATTATTTCTCACTGGGCTTTCCTGGATCTCCTGATGCTGGGCTGCAGGCGCCACCACTCTCGAGAGGTCTTTCCCATGGGAGAAGGTGAGGAGAGCCAGAACCTCCTTGGCTGACATTATCTACCTTTCCTGAGCAGAGCTGTCCCTATGGTAACCAACAATCACAAGTGGCTGTGGCACTTGAATAGTGGCTTTATGTGGACAGTGGCTACTATATTAGAGCAGATATAGAATATTTCCATCTGTGCTAGGCAGAATAATGTCCTTCCGTTGGTCATACCCTAAACTTGAAATGTGGGACTATGTCATAGTACATGGCTAAAGGACTTGAAGCAACATATGGGAGTAAAGTTGCTATGAGCTAACCTTAAAATAGAGCAATTAGCCCACATTACCAGTTGGGCTCAATATAGCCTCAGAAGTCCTTAAATGGGCAAGGGAGGCAGAAAACTCCACGACTGGGTGGTACCGTTTGACACTCAGCCATTTCTCTGAGGAAGAGAAAAAGACACAAGAAGAGCAACCAGAAGCCTCTTGAAGTTTAGAAAATGGAAGAAAATTGGTTTTCTTCCAGAATCTCCATAGCAAACAGCCCCACTGGTACCTGTAGTTGGTTGTTTTTTGTTTGTTTGTTTGTTTGTTTCTCTTTGCTCTTCGGAGGGGCCTACCACCCAGCTCCCAAATAATCACGCAGAGACTTATTCTTACTTATGAATGCCCGGTCTTAGCTTTGCTTATTTCTAGCCAGCTTTTCTTAACTTAAATTATCCCATCTATCTTTTGTCTCTGGGATTTTACTTCTCTCTCTCTCTCTCTCTCTCTCTCTCTCTCTCTCTCTCTCTCTTTCTCTCTCTCTCTCTCTCGGTTTTTACGAGACAGTTTCTCTGTGTAATGGTCCTAGCTGTCCTGGAACTAGATCTGTATTCCAGGTTGGCCTCGAACTCACAGAGACCCGCCTGCCTCTGCCTCCCGAGTGCTGGGATTAAAGGCAAGAGCTACTAGCGCCCAACCTACTTTTCTCTAATCTATATACCTTTTTTACCTTCTTCCTCCATGACTTACTGTGTAGCTGAGTGATCGGTCCCTGGTATCCTCTCTCCTTCTCTCACTAGTCTCTTTTTCTCCTTCTGTTTATACTCTCTACCTGGTAGCCCTACCTACCCTTTCTCCTACCTTACTATTGACTGTTCAACTCTTTATTAGACTAATCTGGTGTTTTAGGCAGGCAAAGTAACACAGCTTCACAGAGTTAAAATAAATGCAACATAAAAGAATGTAATACATCTTTGCATCATTAAGCAAATGTTTCACAGCATAAACAAATGTAACACATCTTAAACTACTATCCCACAACAGGTGCCTCTATTTTAGCCCAGTGGGGCATATTTTGAACTTCTGACCTCCAGAATTAAAGTATAATAGTTCTGTATTATCATAAGGTACTGATTTGTGGTAACTTTTCTCAGCAGTAAGAGAAAACAAACATGACATCACAAGTCTAGAACATCTGCATGTCCTCACCACTGCAGCTCTAAATTACAAACATGACATCACAAGTCTAGAACATCTGCATGTCCTCACCACTGCAGCTCTAAATTACAAACATGACATCACAAGTCTAGAACATCTGCATGTCCTCACCACTGCAGCTCTAAATTACCTGTCATTCTCAGGCACTGACTAACCTCATGCTCTCCTGTCTGCCTGGAGTTCTCCCTGCATAGACAGCCCTTGGTCTCAAGCACTGCCCAATCTCATGCTGTCCCGTCTGCCTGGAGTCTTATCCCAGCCCTCTGCAAGGACAGCCCGTGAACAATTTGGTGTTCTCCCAGGTGTCAGAACCTAAGGAATCCTTTCATGTTATCCTACCAGGTTAAGTATGACTTTTTCATTTTCTTGAAGTCCATGTGTAGATAGTTTTGTAATGAGAATTCATACTAAAAATAAAATCAAAATGCCCCAAATCTGCAAGTTTTGCATGCCATGGTCCACAAGTACAAAGTTCCATGCCTGACTTCATATGACCAGTCACATTCCAAAAAAAGCAAAGCACAATAAAAATGTACATATAATTGATTTCATCTATATATAAGGTGAATATGAGACACAAGTGAATCCTGTATTTATATTCCCCAAAAATAATTCGTAATTATTATGAATTATAATATTTCATAATGCAGATGCAAACATTCTAAGTTCTGAAAAATGTTCAAAATTTGAGACACTTTTGGTCCTATGCATTTCAGATAAGAAATATTAAACTTGTTGGTATAAATTTTAATCAAAATCATCCATACCAAAAAAATGCCAGTATCACCATTTTGCTGAAATCAAATTAAGTCTAACCCCCAGCACATATCCTAAGGCACTGGCAGAAACCTGTCTCAGTTGGACTCAATCTTCTCTTCCTGTTGCTGCACCAAGACCTCTCCTCAGTATCTTTCCTCTCATATCACTTAGTGGCTGCGAAGATGCCACTGTCCCATGCTCAGGGCACCTCTTCCATGCATGATGTCCTAAAATCTGTAGCCAGACAGATGAAAAACACTATTGTGGTCCAAGATCCTCTGTCTGCATGATTCCACCTAGCATTCCATCCTCCCTAGGGAGCAGCTGCCACGTCCGATCTGATGTAGGTCCATCATCCACTGACATCTTCCTAGTCCCTGCTCCCTTTGAGTCTTCTCTCCGGTAGTCATCATTTAGAATTTCTTGAAAGTGCAAGAAGATGGGACAGAAAGATGGCTCAGCAGTGGAGGAGCTTGTTGCCAAGCGTAATATCCTCAGTTCAATGCCAGGGATCTACATGGCTGAAGGGAAGAACTGACTCTTGTGGGTCGTCTTCTGACCTCCCAAGGTATAACATGCACTCACACAAGCATGTATACACATACACACACGTGTGCAGACACACACTAAATTTTTTACAAAGTTTAAAAATACAAAAAGAGAGGGAATAATTCACGCAACCTTCCCTGAAACAAGGAACAGGAGATGGGCCCAGCCCAGCCTCTTGTTGGTTGGGCTGGAGGGAAAGACTGGAGGGAAAACACTGCCCATGTCCCAGTGAAACATCTTACTCTACGTCCATTGAAAATGAACACGTATGGCTGTTTATTTTGGAGGTTTTGTGGGACTCCTAACAGTGGGAGTGGGGGCATCTCTGACTCTTGTGCCAGCTCTTCGGACCCTTTTCCTCCTATTGGATTGCCTCATTCCACTCTTATTGTTAAGTCCTGTTTGACTGATGTCCCTGGGAGGCCTGCTCTTTTCTGAAAGGAAACAGAGGAGTGGATCTGAGGAGAGTGGAGGTGGGGGAGGTGTAGCATGAGGGCCGCTTGTTGGTTGGGGTTTATGTCCTGCCCAGTTCCCATGGCCAGCAAGTCCCAAAGAAAAATCACACAGAGAGTCTGAATTAGGTTATAAACTGATTGGCCCATTAGCTCAGGCTTCGTATTAGCTCTTACAACTTATATAACCCATTATTCTTATCTATGTTAGCCACATGGCTCAGTACCTTTCTCAGCAGGGCAGGTCACATCCTGCTTCTTCTGTGATCTGGGAAGGACTGCCGACAGAGCTTCCTGCTTCCCAGAATTCTCCTATTCTTCTTGCTCTGCCTCTGCTTCCTGTCTGGTTGTCCCACCTAATGGCCAATCAGTGTTTATTTAAATCATGATTGACAGAATACAGACAATTCTCCCGCACCAGGGAGGGCCTAAAAGGAGAGGAGGGAAAGGGAACTGCAGTTGGAATGTAATATATGAGAGAAGAATAAATAAATTTTTAAAAAGAAAAAGGGGCATTTTCTTAATTAATAACAGATATGGGGGGAAAGCATATACCTTTATTGTTCTAGTATTAATAAAAACTCAGGAGTCAGAAAGTTATAAAAACCTGATAAATGCAAAGAACATCAGAGGGACAATCAGCTGACTGTACTCTCCACTTTTCCCAGATCCAAAAGCCCGGGAATCTTTTTTAAGCCTCTCCCTCTTCCTCCCTGTGTCTCTCCTCATTTTAGTCCACCAAGAACTCTATGGCTTGTTTTGGCCAACTGAACACGGATGTAGGCCTCGGAATTAAGGTTTAATTTTGTTGACAGTTTTGAGGTGGCAGGGCAAACAATTCTCCCACAACAGGAAGGCCCAGTCTATTGTGGGTGGTGTGATCCCTGGGCTGATGGTCCTGGGTTCTATAAGAAAGCAGGCTGAACAAGCCATGAAGAGCAAGCCAGTAAGCAGCTCCCCTCCATGACCTCTGTATCAGCTCCTGCCTCCAGATTCCTGCCCTGTTTAAGTTCCTGTCCTGACTTCACTCTATGATGAACACTGATGTGGAATTATAAGCCAAATAAATCCTTTCTTGTTGTAGGAAAATTGTTCATACTGCCACTCCGCTATGCCAATAAAGTTTACCTTAAATCAGAAGGTGGAGCTAGCTACTAGCTGACCAAAATTGGCCATTATAGGTCTTGGAGGACCGAGGACATATAGAGAGAAACTTGGGAGGGGCTTAGATGTGTGGTCTTTTGAATGGAGGAAGAAAAAGACAGGAGGTCAATGGTTGTTTCTCTGCCAGTTCTCCATCAATCAGGTTTCAACCCCAGATCTGACTCCTGAATTTTTATTAATAATAAAATAATTTAGATAATCATTACATGTTCCCCCACCACCACCAAAAAAATGAGTCATAAAAATAACTTCTGTTATCAAACAGAGACCACTATTAAAAAAACTAAATCCAATCAACATACAGAGACAACTTACACATCATGAACTTACACCCGGGAAGTCTCAACAACAGGGCTGCCTAAACAGGCCTGAACTGTAACAGACATGCTAACGTGCAAGGGGACCGCTCATGGACCCCCAGTCCTAGAGAAAGAACTGCAGTCACCTAAGGAATGCTGGGAGTGGGAGAAAAAGTCTTTCCAGCCTAGATGTAGGGGGGAGAGCCTTGATGTGTCAGACTTTGTTGACTCCCCATGGGAAGCCTTACCCTCTCTGAGGAGTGGACAGGGCGGGGGGGTGGGAGTGGGAACTGGGATAGGTATGTAAAATGAAAAAAGATTGTTTTTTTAAAAAAAATAAAAATAGAAAAAGAGTTCAAAGTCAACCCAGACGATACAGATAAATCTTGACTTCAAGTATAAAGAAACCAGCCCACCCATACTGTCTTGAACACACAGCCCGGCATGCACTGATGGAATCTAGCCATCCTGATCCACATCTAAACGCACAGGCTGCATTCCCTCCTGAGTCTGCTTGCTTGTCATTAGTAGAACCAAGGTAGGTAGTGACATGTACCTTAAAACCAAGATGCTGGGAGCAAAGAGGTAAAGAAAATGCATCAGATCTGATAGAACGTCGAGGAATCTGGCCCAAAAGCATCAGTGAAAGCAGAAGAGTTGTTTATAGACCCCAGTAAAGCTCCTGAACCAACCAGTGGGTGCACTGCATACATATATCACCCTGGGGGACCCCAGTAAGGACTCCTGAACCAACACCACAGGGTGTACCACATGCGTATATCACCCTGGGGGCTCCTTCTTTCCCTGTCCCTGGACCCCAGTAAGGACTCCTGACCCAACACCACAGGGTGCACCACATGCGTATATCATCCTGGGGGCTCCTCCTTTCCCTGTCGTTAGACCACAGTTGTGGTGCGATTTTGTTTTTTCAAGGTTTGAGGGCTGTCTTTTGATGTATTCCATCCCAGGACCATGTTCTAAGTTACAATTAGGAAAACAAATCTAATCTGAGATTGTCCCCAGGGCATAGTTGTCCCCTGAGAAATGATCTGACAGGGTCCACATGCCCACTCCCCAGACTTCTGTGTCATTCCAAAACTACCCACCCTTCTGCTTTCCCCAGATGACCTTCCCTTCAGGGAAGTGGTCTTATATAATTAAAGTTTTAATATTTAAAATTAGCTTCTACTTACAGTGACCATAACACAAAGAGTAGAGCAGAATGACCTCTTACAAGGCTTTTCCTGAGTGTTTGTGCAGGTCCTCTACATACAATAGTCTATTTACTAAGGGACCTAATGCTTTGACTCTTCCACCATTAGAGAACACCTGATGCATAGTGGAACACACATCCCACCCATTTTCTACAGAGATTCACATCTGGCAGTAATGCAAATAGGAAAAAAATAATCTTTACCAAAACAAACAGCAAAATACACTCAAATGCTATTCTTATTTTTACATACAAAATATGTTTATTTCAATTGTTTTTGCTAAATTGACTTATTTTCCCTCATAATGAAATAAAACTTATTATTAACACATACATGAAGAACTTTACTGGGTTTAGATAATTTTAAGAGCTGAGATTCTGTGCACTAACCCATAATGTCAAAGCCACAGATTGGAATTCCATATGAATGCATGAATCCATTAAGGACTCATTTTCAATTATTAAGAAGCAAAGATCTGTGCTCTTTATAGAAATTAGAAATGGCAGAAAATAACATCAACATTCATAACTGCCACAATTAGTACCAATAAAAATTTTAAATCAGATTAAAATCAGAGTGATGATAATAAGAGTAATGAAATTTATGGAGCACCATGTGGCTCTATATTTCTTCAGAGAAACCTCGGAGTCCATTATCTCAGAGGAATGAAGTCGTCACTGCTTGCTTTTTCTGAAAACTCACTCCCACAAATGAGGATGTCAATCTGGGCAGCATCTTCATCCTTCATGACAGCCTCTCTGTTTCGGGACAGTTGTCTGATTCTGCTATTCCCCACTGCTTCTCTGTAGATCCAACATCCATTCTGGATGCATGACATGACACCAAGAACAGGAGTCAAACAGCTTTGAGACTGTTAACCAGATCTCTATAATTTAGCCTGTCTGTGGTGGCTACAGATACTTGTTCTTAAAGGCTTATACTGAAAAACCCCACCCTGACCAGTTATTACACGCATTTCTTATAATTCTAAAACCTAAAATCAATAACAGTCATTAATCTGCTCATAGCCACAAGTAATCCGAAGAAATTGATGGAGAGTTCTCATGAAATGTTTGCAAAAGCTCTTGATTTTTTTTTCATCTAATTCCAAGAGGTTCGCAAACATATTAAAGGCCAGCCAGACCTTCAGACAGCCTATGAACTCATCCAAAGTTAGTAAACGTGCCTTATGGCTATTTTGGTTTTCTTTAATATTCAGAATTAAAATTAACTGGCTTAATTTTAAGCCCAGAGGTAAAGGACTAAATTGACATAGTCTATTAATGCTATTGTATATCTCAGCCTATGTTAAGACATCCAGAACAAAAAGGAACTAGTACTGTGCCATTACTTATGACCGCTAAGAATTTACTTGCTAATGATGCTGGATGGACTGTCCTCAGGACTTTCCTGACACGGCTACCGATATACAGTCTTAAGCAAAGTAGGGAGGTTAGAAAAAGAGACACATGGATAAACAGCATGTACTCCAGAGAGTTCTTTCCTCACAAAAAAATCTGAAAAGAAATTTTGAAAAATTCCGAAAAGAAAATTCTGAAAAGAAAAATTCTTCTGAAAGCCTAGAGGTATCCTTGATTCTTCAGAATAAATATAATCCTGACATAATTTTATTTTTAAAGTATAAAGGAATCTACATTTTTAATGGAGCCAGTACAGACCTAGCACACGAGTTTAGGATGTCTCAGCTGGATCCACCTCGGAACTAAGAAGCCCTGGAAAGCCATGAATTGAGGAGAGTCATGGATGTAGAATGAGGAGAAAGGACTGTGGGTATCAACCCAGGCTGTGTCCCAGACCATGGTTACCATGACTACAGAAGTATGACAGGAATACTCACCAAGCCACAGCACCTGCCTTCTCCTTCCAGTGTGAGTAGTGGTACCTGCTTTAACCTCAGCACTCAGAAAGCAGAGGCAGAGAGGCAGGCAGCACTACCGAGGCAGGAGCAGGCAGATCTCTGTGAGTTTGAGATCAGCCTGATCTACATGGTGAGTTCCAGGTCATCCAGAACAACATAGTGAGAGTCTTTTCACGGGGAGGGAAAAAAAGATGAAAATCAGTTAGGTATAGGTGATGATGTAAAGAGAGGCAAAGTCTCTTACACACTGGTGGTGGGCATGTACAATAGAGCACAGAAGATTCTCAAAATCCCAGAATTAGAGGTACCACACAACCCAAGAACCCTGCTATGGCATATGTATCGCCAGGCAGCATGATAAGAATGTTAAAGAGAGATCTGGATTCGTATCTATAAGAGCATTTTTCAGACTAGCCAAGATAGGGAATCAACTAAGGACTCATCAATGAATAAATAGACAAAATGATGTGTCCACATGGTGGAGCATCATTCAGCCATGAAAAAGTGAACTCCTTCTATATGCTACATGACTGGATAACACCCTTCTAAGTCACATACCCAATCAGAGAAAAACAAACAGTACATGCTCTCACTTTCATGCGGGAGATAAAAAGTTGATCTCACCGATGCAGAGAATCAAATAGTGTTGTCAGGGCTTGGGAAAAGTATCAAGGAGAAAAGAAAAAGAGGGGACAGTTGGTGGATACAAGGAAAGGAGAAATCACCTTTTGTCTTTCTTTACTTCTTTATAATGAGGAAAAGCTTTAATGTTCTACAATACGGTAAAGTAGCTGTGTTCGATAACAAATAACTAAATTTCCAAAGTAACTAATAGAGAGAACTTGGAATGTTCCCAACACAAAGACATGAGGAAATGTCTGAGTTGTTTCCTGTGTCAATTCAAATCAATCATTACCCGCTATGTGCTTGGTAGGAGCGCCACCAGCAAGATCTCCCTGCAGTCCATTGCGTTATGTCGGGCCTCCCTTTCAACCACCAGGTCTCTCCAAATAGAGTAGCGCAAATGTATCCTTGTGGAATTTCAAACCGTTTGCCAGGAAATACCTGTATAGGCAAGAAATTAGACATAAGCACAGAGGAAAGGGGCTTTAGGAGAGAGCACAGTGGGGAAGCGGGAGTGACCAACAACAGGGATGTGGGAAGCAGCCATCCCACTCATATTCATGAGTGGTAAGGGCTAAGTATAAAGGAGAGCCACTGTGAAGGAATAAGGCCCATCAGTGGCCCTCAGGGACAGACTCTAGTTAAGCTTCATACTAAATTGTATACCAAGATCAAGCTAAATTCACTTTTCTTCATTTTAACTTTAGGAATCCACGTTAAAGTTTTATGTGCTTTCAGTTAAGTATCATTTTAAAAATAAACAAAAGGGGGGGTTGCTGCATTTTGAAAGAACTTAGACTTCCTCAAGAGAGGCAATCAATACTTCAGCTGTGTCTCAGGATCTCCTGGGACACACTTCTGGAGAGTTCTATTTCATTTTGATGCCTAGGCATTCAGTGTCAGTACTGTGAAGGCTAAAAACTCAGGTCCTAGCAGGCTTCCTTGATAGCAAATACATACTTCAATCTGCTTGCTCTTGATGTCTCGAAAATGGTCCTTCCACTTCTGCTTCTCTTGACATCTTACGTAAGATTTCTGTATCCTCAAGCAGTCCGTGTAAAAGACGGCATTGTGGCATCTTTCCAGGCTAGTCTGAAGGAGATGCTGTGGAGGACCAAACCGAACTCTTTGGTCCCTCTCCTTCTACATCCCTGCTCATATGTGCCCCTAGTCTCATGAAAAGGATGTGATGGCCAAGTCGTCCTCATTATGCCCGCATTCCTGTTGTTTGCCAACACCATCTTTCTTTAATTACCCCTACCTGAGAGACACGAAAGTGAGGGGAGACAGAAAGGGTCAGTGCACTATTCCAGTAGAATCACAAGAGCAGACACACACTGTCTTATTAACTTGGTTGTGTTGATGTGTTATAAAATGCAAAATGCAGGAAGGGGCCGGCAATTTGTTAATAAATATGTTAATGAGGCAGAGTTAATGTCTTTTTGGCATGCAGGGGGAATCACTGATTGTAAACCCCACGCACAGCACATTTCAGAGGGCAGGAGGCAGTTAATAAAACCACCTTTATGTTTTATATTGCTGCTCTTTAGCAGAAACAGCTAATAACCAATTTACATTAATGGTGTGGTCACAAATGTAAATTAGCCCTTTTTTTGGTTTGTATTACTGCAATGCAATCCTAATGTTAAAGTGTTGTATTTGGCAATTTCATTAAAGAAAAGATCTGAAGACCCAATACAGACCTAGGGCCTGCTTCAAGGAATTTTAATATGAAACCAAAATTACACTGCACATCCTTGTTCACCACATGGGAATTTCCAGAAAGCCCTGCTATCAAATGTTTTCCCTATCCATGGCAATGCCCACAACCCTGAGCTCCTGTGGGTGTTCAACGTGTCCTGCTCGCCAAAAACATGTCTCGCAACCCCACGGCTGCAACAATATGGGCTTGTGCAACTGTAATCTGGACTTCTGGTCAGCACTCTTTGCCAGCCAGTGGCAGCCCCAGCTTGTCAACAGACAAAGAGATCCTTGTGTCAGATGGCCTTTCACAGGTCCAGGTGGCTGGAGGACAGACGGGAGAAGGGACCTGCAGAGCCTTCTGTGACTGGGTTCCCCGCTAGCCACAAAGAGCGAATGCAAATGTTAGCAGGGCCTGACAGCATTCATTTGTGCTGTGTGCGCCCGTAGAAGTTTTCCATGTCTGCCCTCACTCGCCTGCGACCTCTCCTACTCACTGGGCCTTTCTTTAGTCACGCTATGCAAGCAGCTACTGTGCGCACCAAAAGTTAATTTCACCGCACCCTTCAGTGTGTTGCCGGAGGCGCAATAAATCACAAACCAATTTCCAATTTTGTTATGCCCTACTTGATAAGGCCACGAAGCATTCTTTCCCCCCCGATATCCATGTTTTTAAACATGAAGATTAGAAACAGGAACACGTCTCTGGATGCACCCTGAAATTTTAACCTTTCTTTTTAAGAGATGCTGACCCCCGCAGGTCCTGCTGGAATGAAACATCAACCTGTGCTCTCTTGAGTTTGATTCTTGGATGCAGAAGCTGCCTACAGGCCCCGATGCTGCAGAACATCTTAAAAGAAGCTCCTTTTTTTTTTTTTTTTTAGCAACTTCAGCAAATAAATTCTTTCAGATGAAATACAAGTTGTTGGTACTGTGTTGCTCTGAATTAGGCTAAGCATTTTAAAGTCCCAGAGTAAAATTTATGCATATTAAGTCCATGCATACTATTCCTGGAGGTGGACAAAGAGACTTTACTATTCCTTCTGTACTTTGTACTTCCTTTTTAATTGACAACTAAAAGTTGACTATCTTAATAATATAAATTATGGTATTTTGCTATATATTATGCTATCTACATAATATATGTTATGGATCAGCTACAACAAACTACTTGTAATTATTATTCACCCTCCCAAGCACACTTAAAATCTATTCTTTTTCTAATTTGTATTGCTTTATAAATAATACCATTCAAAATTTCCACTTCCTCCCATCCTCCCAGTCCCCTCCCGCTCCCCCACTCACCTTCCCCCCCCCAGTCCTAAAAGAGGGCACGGTACCCTGCCCTGTGGGAAGTCCAAGGCCCTCCCCCCTCCATCCCGGCCTAGGAAGGTGTGCATGCAAACAGACTAGGATCCCAAAAAGCCCGTACATGCAGTAGAAACAAGTCCCAGTGCCATTATCAATGGCTTCTCAGTCAGCCTCCATTGGCAGCCACATTCAGAGTCCGGTTTGATCACATGCTTGTTCAGTCCCAGTCTAGCTGGATTTGGTGAGCTCCCATTAGATCAGGCACACTGTCTCAGTGGGTGGACCAACCCCTTGCGGTCCTGACTTCTTTGTTCATCTTCTCCCTCCTTCTGCTCTTCAACTGGACCTTGGGAGCTCAGTCCAGTGCTTCGATGTGGGTCTCTGTCTCTATCTCCATCCATTGCTGGATGAAGGTTCTATGGTGATATTCAAGATATTCATCAGTGTGACTATGGGACAAGGCCAGTTCAGGCACCCTCTCCTCTACTGCCCAAAGACCTAGCTAGGGACATCCCCTTGTACACCTGGGAACCCCTCTGGAGTCAAGTCTCTTGCCAACCCTAAAATGGCTCCCTTAATTAAGATATCTTCTTCCCTGCTCCCATATCCGCCCTGCCTCCATCTCAACCATCCCACTCCCCCAAGCTCTCCCCAATCCTCCCCTTCTTCCTTCTCTCTCCCCGTTTCTCCTTCTCCCTCCCCCATGCTCCCAACTTTTGCCTGGCAATCTTGTCTGCTTTCAATTTCCAGGAGGATCTATATATGTTTTTCTTTGGGTTCACCTTATTATTTAGCTTCTCTAGGATCACGAACTATAGGCTCAATGTCCTTTGTTTATGGCTAGAATCCACTAATGAGTGAGTACATACCATATTCATCTTTTTGGGTCTGGGTTATCTCACTCAGTATAGTATTTTCTATTTCCATCCATTTGAATGCAAAGTTCAAGATGTCATTGTTTTTTACCGCTGTGTAGTACTCTAATGTGTAGATGTGCCACACTTTCTTTATCCATTCTTCCATTGAGGGGCATCTAGGTTGTTTCCAGGTTCTGGCTATTACAAATAATGCTGCTATGAACATAGTTGAACAAATGCTTTTGTAGTATGATTGGGCATCTCTTGGGTATATTCCCAAGAGTGGAATTGCTGGATCTTGAGGTAGGTTGACTCCCAATTTCCTGAGAAACCGCCACACTGATTTCCAAAATGGTTGCACAAGTTTGCATTCCCACCAGCAACGGATGAGTGTTCCCCTTACTCCACATTCTCTCCAGCATAGGTTATTATTGGTGTTTTTGATTTTAGCCATTCTGAAAGGTGTAAGATGGTATCTCAAAGTAGTTTTGATTTGCATTTCCCTGATCACTAAGGAAGTTGAACATGACCTTAAGTACCTTTTGGCCATTTAAACTTCTTCTGTTGAGAATTCTTTTTTCAGTTCAGTGCCCCATTTTTAATTGGGTTATTTAGAATTTTAATGTCTAGTTTCTTGAGTTTTTTTTTATATATTTTGGAGATCAGACCTTTGTCTGATGTGGGGTTGGTGAAGATCTTCTCCCATTCAGTTGGTTGCCTTTTTGTCTTAATGACAGTGTCCTTTGCTTTACAGAAGCTTCTCAGTTTCAGGAGGTCCCATTTATTCATTGTTGCTTTTATTGTCTGTGCCATTTGGGTTTTACATAGGAAGTGGTCTCCTGTGCCCATGTATTGCAGGCTACTTCCTACTTTCTCTTCTATTAGGTTCAGTGTGGTTGGATTTATATTGAGGTCTTTAATCCATTTGGACTTGAGTGTTGTGCATGGTGACAGATAAGGATCTATTTTCTAAAATCTATTCTTAAATGGCTGGAAAGATGACTTCATCAATAGTGCTTACTATATATATGCATGAGGATCAAGTTTAGCCCCCAGTGCCCTGAAAAATAAAAAGCCAGGCATAGCAGCCTACTGGTATCTTAGCCCTGCAGAGGCAGAGACAGAAGCATCTCTGTGGCTTGCCAGTTAACCAGTCTACTCAAATCAGTAAGACCCAGGTTTAGGGAGAGACACTGTCCCAAAACATAAGGTGAATATACCAGTAAGAAGGCACAGAAAGTAAGGTGTTTGTTGCCAAGCCTGAGGTCCTGAGTTTGAGCCCAGGAACCCACAGGGTAGAAGACAAGAACTGGCTCCCATACCTTGTACTCTGACCTACACACATACACTTTGGCATGAACCTGCATAGGCACACACTAAATAAATAAATGTACAAAAAAGAAAAAAGCTGATAGTAATTAAGCAACACACCCAATGTTGACCTCTAGCCTACCCACATGCATATACATATACACTCATACATGTTCATGTGCACCTGCACACATGTACACACACATATATATGAACACACTCACAGATCTACTCTTAACTACTTCAAATACATACCCATTATCAGCTATAATCACTGTGGTCTACCATGGATCACAGAACTCATATTGCTGTATATCTGATTGAGTCCTTTGGCCAACATCACCTGCCCAGTCCTCCTCCAAACTCTGGCCTCTGGCAAACATCGCTTTACTCTCTATGATGTGAATAGTTTTACCTTTCATATTTAAGCAGGATCACACAGTATCTGCCTGACTTATTCTACTTAGTATACTGTCTGCCTCACATCCTGTTGCCAAGACAGAACTTCCCTCTCTTCAAAGCTGGTGATACTCTATTCTGTTTACGTGCTACATTTTCTTTGTCCACTTAGTTATGGAGGGACACTTAGGCTGACCCTTTATCATGGTTATTGTGAATGGTCCTTGTCTTAGTCAGGATTTCCATTGCTGTGAACAGACACCATGACCACTGTAATTATTCAGCCACCCATAAGGCTGCACTTCTGGGTCCTAAAGACAGTGACATGTGGGCGGACCCTTGGGAACAAAGGGCCTGCATGACCCACGTGTGCACATACGTGGTTACCTCCATGTGTGACTCAACTAAAACCCTGTGCACATGCGTGGGTCGCCTGTCATCTGCATCATCAGCGTGTGACATAGTCACATCTCCCCCCTGTGCGCATGTGCTAGGCAGCCTTTAAAAGCTGGTCACGCCATCTTTGTCCTCTCTCTCTGTACACCATTTCCTCAGGCCTGCGAGCACCTTTCTTCTCTAATAAACTCCTAAGTGGGTTTGTTCACGACTCGTGTCTTCTTCTCACTTGTGTCAGACATTTCAACCACAGCAACTCTTATAATAGAAAACATTTAATTGGGACTGGCTTGCAGTTCAGAGATTCAGCCCATTATTATCATGGTGGGATGCATGGCAGCATGCAGGCAGACATGATGCTGGAGAAGGAGCTGAGAGTTCTACATCTTGATCCTCAGGCAGCAGAAGGAGTCTGTGTCCTAGGCATGGCTTGAGCTTATGGGACCTCCAAGCCCATCCCTACAGTGACACACTTCCTCCAACAAGGCCACACTATTCCAACAAGGCCAGCCTCCTAATAGTGCTACTCCCTATCGGCCAAGCATTCAAACACATGAGTCTAAAGGGGCCATACCTATTCAAACTACCACAGTACTTGTTATACGCATGGAAGTGCAGATATCTTGACAAACTGATTCACGGGTGGATGGTGTGTTGACATGGTGATTAAAAGCACTTGTTCTTGCAAAGAATCCAGGTTCAATTCCCAGCACACATGTGAAGGTTCACCACTTCCTCAGGCACCAGGCATGCATGTGGTGCACAGACATATGCGCAGCCAAAGCACTCATATGGAAAAAATGATAAATCTAGAAGAAAAATTTAAAAAGAAAACCCAGTGGTAGGATGGCTGGATCATACAGCAGCCAGTCTATTTAATTTTGAGAAACCATGTTTTCCAAAAAGGCTATATTAATTTGTGTTCTTCCCACCAACTGTGTACTATGGTTCTTTTATTCTCACATATTTGCTAGAACTTGTATTGTTCATCAATTTTATAGCAATCACTCTAACATGTATGGGGTAGGGTTTCCTTGTGGCTTTAAATGGAACTTCCCTGGTGATTAGTAATGTTAAAAATTATTTCATATATCTGTTGGCCATTTATTTGTGTCTTCCTTTAAGAATTCTTATTTTGAATACTTCCAATGTTAGCCTATTACAATTGTGAACTAGTCAAATCCTAATGAATTTGGGAGGGAGACCCATTAGACTTTTGTTTAGTTTTTATCAGAATTCATAAGTTAGATGATAACAAACAATGTTATTTTGTCTATACTCACAATATAATGATTAAACCCACTTCTAGGGAATTTTTCAGGTTTAAATAAGTTATATATTACCAACTGACAACCAAAATAGCACTGACTCTTTTAAACAGTAATCCCTGATGGATGCTGGAATTGTGGGTGAAAGTTGAATGAGAAATAAGATTATCATGATCTCAAAAATATTCATAAGATACTAGCAAGCTACCTGTTAAGAAACTGATGGGAGCCAGATGTACTGGCCTTTAATCTCAGGACTTGGAAAGTAAAGGCAGGCAGATCTGTGAGCTCAAGGCCAGCCTGGTCTACATAGTGAGTTCCAGGACAGCCAGAACTACATAGTGAGATCCTGTCTCAGAGAGAAAAAGAGAGAGAGAGACTGATGGGTACTTAGTTCAAGACTAAAATCAGAAGCATTGAATAGGGACCATTTATAGTGTGAATCTCAAAGAAACTGAAACTGAGTTAAAGCTTAGAAAGAAAAGGAGCAAAAAAAATGTCCATAACAGTGTTGGGAGAAAGAAATCTTTCCCAACCTATTTCCCAGGCTGTGGCTAAAGAGCCCAGAGCAGGCAGATCAGACAAAGAAAAAACTATATAAATTGAAATTTACTTAATATAAAACTTTAGGTGACACGGAGTCTTCCTAAGGAAATGAAGATCTGAAGAGAGGCAAACCTACACTGTGCTGGTGGGATAGAGTGGATGATGAAACGGTCACCGCCAGAGAAGCACAATGGGGAAATGGATCTGAACCAACAGCAATAAACTGCTGTGGATTTAGAGAGCCCAGCCGGATGCTACAGCCCTGTGCTTGGAAACGAGAGTGGTCCTCTCCTCCAGATGTGGGAGGGTGTGAGTGGTTCTCTCCTCCAGATGTGGGAGGGAATCTTACAGTGACCCCCTTCAGGGGAAAATCAACAGCTTTGACCTAGGCTTTCTGACATGCCTCAGAGGAGAACGGCAGGCCAAGAGGGACCTTCCTGTTTCTGCCCGTTGCTCAAATGCCAAGATGTTGTATTTTAGGAGAGCTTGTCCTGAACCCCATTACCAGGAAAGATGGAAAGGAAGCCAGAGACTGGGGTCTTCTCTCCAGGCGCATACACAAAATAAAATCCAAGCTACATATGAACTTGTATTTTCATCTGGCTCAGATTTACATGCAAGGAGCTAGAACGCCTTTGTGGGGAAAGGAGGCAGGATATAAAAGAATACAAAAAGACTCAGAGTTTGGAGTAGAGGTCATAGGTTCAAATCCCAGTTTACTTCTTCCAAGAAATGAATCTTGACATCTAAATCAGTTTGATTCCATAATCTGCTTATTGTACTCTAAGTCATTTTCTTGGTTAAAAACAAATCTTAAAAGGACAGAATCACATTGAAGAACAATTTGTCAATATCTACAAAGATTTTAAAATATATGTACTCCATGACCAAATAATATCATTCCTAGGCATAAACTTAAAGAAGTAGGTGCTTACATTAGGAGGGACATATAAGATTGTTTGTGTCTCCCCTCCAAAACTAAAATGAGGTTGGATCAATGGTTCAGTGGCTAAAAGCAGTTGCCCTTCCAGAGGACCCACATTTGCTTCCCAGTACCCAGGTGTGATGACTCCAGCTCCAAGAGATCTGACTCATTCTGGCTTCCATGGGCGCGCATGCGCACGCACACACACACACGTCATGCACTCACATAGATATACACACATAGCTTTAAATAAAATGATAAAAATCTAAAACAACCTAATTATTCATGGAAAAGTGAAGCAATGTACACATTGGGATATATTCGCATACTAGAACATCAGCTAGCATATTTATAAAATGAGGAGAGTATAGCTGTAGATGTTTACATGGATGCCTCTTACAATGCTGAGAGCAACATCACATGAAGAAGTTGTATGGGCAATGTCATTCCATACATACACGGTTTAAAGGTTTGGCTGTGCATTGCTTTAGAACATATAAATGCATCATAAAAGCGTGAGTTCACATGAGAACCAAGATCAATCAAAGCAATTACCTCCTGGACAGACATGGAACTAGGCATTCCAATGCTTCAGCTGCAGTGCCTTTACTTATTAAATATGACAGCAGGACATTTGTTTGCAGCATTATTCTTTATACTTCCCATACCTTAACCATTACCCAATCTCCTACTTTTCCAGAAAAACTACCTATATACATATAAGTTTATGCACAGACGATCTTCATAAGGAATTAAAAATAAACTATTGGCAAGCTTGCCCTTGAGAAATCAATTGAGGACATAAAGTAGAAGAAAGAGATTCGGCTCTCACCATTGTATGGCTTCAATATATGCTGTATGAAAATGTCATTTTCAAAATAATAGTAATTTTACTAACAACACAGAAGACTCAAATTACTTGATACTGTTACCACATGACTTTTGTGATAATGGTGGCCTCACCCAATGCCATGTGTATTTAAGAAATTAATGAGCTCAGCTTCCTCTCTTGGAGGATGAGATGTTAGCTCTGTAGCTCACAGATGTCATAAACTCAAAGCACATCAGCACTGCCTTTCACTCTGTGTAATATTTTTGCCTCCATAAAACCCCATGGATATGATCTTACAAGCTGTCAGAGTAGTGGAAGAAATAGCCTCAGTACATTATTTTGTGATGGTCTCGGTATAAAAATTTTTGGCTGCGAAATGAAGCCTACTACCACTTCAAATTCAGCTCAATCCAACTCAACCACTATTTATGGAAATCCTACCTGTTGGTGACTGAGGTAGAAATAGGAATAAGAAGCCAGTCCCTGACCTCAAGAGCAGAAGCTCCTATTCTAATGAGGTCCAGTTGGCCTTGCTTTGTCCCCGGAACTAATCATCTAAACTTCTGGGGTTGGAAACAGCTAGTAATTATCCTTGCTTATCTTTCTACCTTCCTTCGACCTGTCCATGAACAGCAAGTACCTTCCGGTGTTAGCTCTATTGTTTTCAAGGTACGAGAAAAGGCCCCTACACTGAGCAGATGTGTACAATGATTAGTATTGCAATCAAATAAATCTCGCAACCAAGTTGATCTGGCACACATTTGATGATATGCATAATCACTATCATGCAGCCTGGTAATTAAAGATAATTGGTAAATAATTCATGTAAATTACTGTAATTGATATAGCTTTGCAGTTAAGCCAAGCATTTCTAGGGTCAGCTGAATGGAGTAAGAAGAAGTTAGTTGGCCCAACTGAAACACACCCCCCCAGATCTGCTAACATAGAGGATCTCAAGTCTTTTCTTGCCCTATGGGGCCTCCCAGAAAGCCCTAAGCTGACAGCTGAGCCTACCCCCATGGGTCCCCAGCTCTGCTGCCTCCTGACTTTACAGGTGCAGTTGGTTTTTTCTGTTACAAAGGACAAGGTGTCAGCAAGGTTAGCTCAGACCCCAGGCTTTGGACTGGAAGCTTGGAAGAAGCCTGATTGCTCCCTCCAGCAGGGAAGGTGCCAGAAGCCCTTTTCTATGAGTTGTGCCTTCCTTTCAACACTCCCTTCTGAAAGCCAGACCTACTCCAGGGAAAACATCAAGAGACGTGATTCAGAAAAGCCTGCTGCTGCCTAAAGCTTCTCCCCTGAAATTCTCCTCATTAGTGGGGCTCACAGACTAGTGCCCTGGGAATGCCAAGTGAGGCCCCAGGCATCTGCCCACAGGGTACTTCTGTCTACTTGGCTTAGCTTCCCTTCCTAGCTAAGCGTAGAACAGCCGTGAAGGTTTGGTAGGTTTCCCACTTATGAATCATGGGTGAGAAATCATTCTGGAGAAAAGAAATGCAGCCAAAACAGGACCCAAGATGGGGTGCAGTGTTCACTGGGTAACCTTGAACGAGAAGCAAAGAGCCCAACTGTAGATAAGGAACTAAAATACACAAGGACTAGTGATTCTTAGAAGAGTGGACTGGGATACACAGGCAGGGAGTGACGAAGGCTGGTTTCTGTCTTCGCCTTTCAGCCAGGGTTTATCTCCCTTCTCAGCTAGCTGTGCAGCCAAAGTCACAGTGTAGGCTGCTTGCTAAAGCGAGAAAGAGACTCAACAGGCTTGTGTGCCAGCAGTCAGGGGTGAACACAAAACCTTCAGAACTATCCTAATTTTTGTCTTATTATCTCAGGTCTAGCCAGGCTCTCCGTCTGGATAAACCATCCATGTCTATGCACTGAGTTCTAAGACTATAGTTCAGATGCCCAGAAACACTGAGCTTTGTCATTGATGATGTCTAGAGAGGTCTTAGAAAGCTGGGGCGGGGGGGAGAACAGAGGCTAGTAAAGAAAATTCTGATGATTTAAGCTCTAGACGACAAGAACAAATGTCCCTCTAGAAGGTGTCAGAATATAGTCCTGGGGCCTCAAAAGTAAAGGCAGTAATAGATTTGCATAGAGCTCCCAGATTTTCTAAAGAGCATTCTTCAAAACACTGGGGTGGTGGTGGGTGACAGCAAATAAATTTGATGATCTCTGCTTTAAGTAAATGCAGATACATTTTCATATTAAGGGGCTTCTCAAGAGCCTTTGATGTGGAAACAAAAAGTATAACTAGATGTGCATAGATACTCAGTGTCTCCCAATCCCAAGTAATAAGTCCCTGAGAGGGGGTATATTTTCTTCTGGTCTTACCTTCCTTGGCTCAGGGGAGAATCGTGGCAAAACCAGTTGGATTTCATCTTCAGATAAGAGCTACAGAAGAGAGAGTTTAGGGACTATTAGAGCAGAAACAATATTCCCTATTCCTAACAGAACCAAGTCTTTAACAGGAGAATCTCAACTTCACCAAAATTCCTGTGTCCCACAATACAGAAGCAGCAGGAAACCCACCCACAGAGGGCGTAAGTTGGGCTATTGAGTATCTCCACAACAGGACCTGTGGGCAGCATCTCCCACTGCCCCCGTGCTCTGTAACAGGAGCTTGATACAATCCTTCTGGGGAAGAAGACTGGAAGGGACCTAAGTATGTCCAAATGTAAATTTCCCATTGACCTGGAAGGATGGCAGAGTATAGAAAATTAGGAAAAGAAAAATGTGCCTGTACAACCAGATTTGCACACTGAAATTCATATGTGTTGAATAGATTTATCCATGGAGTCCATTTTGTTGATTGTCTCATGACACTAGCTTTTCCCAGGCTACACATAAGGAGATGCTGGGGCAGATTACCCCAGCTTATCAGAGCTGATCAACATCTTGACGCAAGAACTATTGCCTCCCGCCATTTTCAGAATAGAATTGAAAGAGGAGTGGATGGAGGGGGTCAGAGGAGAGGGGGGAGGATTTGGGGGAGAGAAGGGAGAGAAAACTACAGCCAGGGCATAAAATAAGTAAATAGATCTAAAATTTAAAAAAAAAAAAGAAATGAGAAAATAACTAAAAGAAAAAACTTCAAAATATTCATAACTTAGGTAGGTTATTTTCTGTAAATCTCTGCTTTCTTACCTATAAAATGGGAACAAGTATGTCTACTTTACAGGTACCTCCAAACACTCTTTGAGATAAGGTTTAAAATGCTCCATAGTGTATCCTAGTAGGGGTGTTTGTATAAGCAGCAGCTAAGACAAACGAGAGGGGTCCGTCTCTCCCTGGAGCATTGGGCAGGTGTTATGCTTTGCTAATTCACTCTTTAAAAAAATCACTAAAAGAAATGTATAGATCACTCTTAAAATCAGCTTTACTGTTAGAAATGGGTTCTTACAATGATCATTCCTTCTACTCTGATCTTCCTGTAAATAAAGTTGCTAGGACAAAGGGGAAAAAAGAGCTATTGCTTCTACTAAAAAGCTGAAACGCCTGTGTCCATATAGAAGAAAATACCCAGAATGCCCTCTCTTAGTACACAGGAGAACTGTGAACCCTGTGAGGAAATGTGTTTAGAGGATCAGTGTTATTCAAAATCCCATTCTTTAACAATGGTTCGGAAGCCTAAAGGACAGCTAAATATTTAAAAAAAAAAATCCTAGTGAATGCCAAAAGACACATACTAGAAGAGAAGATACACTGAAAAGAAAGAAAGGATAAACACTATAGGGGGAAGTAATACACACTGGGAGAGAAGGAGTGTTACACATTGGAAGGAAGGAAAGATATACATGAAGAAGTCTTCTAGTCCAAAATTGCCCTAGCAGCTCACTAAATTAGCTTCTCTCAAGTCAATGAACACAATTCAAAAACAAGCCCACTGAGGAAATGTTCTGGGGTCTCAGCTCTATCATTTGTGATCATGGAAAGAGTAAATGCTGATGGCCATGACTGACTGAAAAGTATCTAGCCTATCTGTTCATTTCAGTATAGCCAAAATTTTGAGTAAACCCAAGTCTCCATCAATTAATGAATAAAGAAAATGTGTCCTAGCTACTCAGTGGGATTCTATTCAATCTTTCTAAAGAAGAAAATTCAGTCACTTGAACTAGCATGGATGAACCTCAAGGACACTGGGCAAAATGAAATGAGAAATGCAAACACTATATGATCTCACTTATACTACAGAGTATTTTGAAAAATGAACCCAGAGCAGAAAATAGAATGGTGCTTGTCAGAAGTTGAGAGAGTGTGAGGAAGTGGAGACAGTGGGGAGATGTTGCTCAAAGAAAATTAAGTTTCAGTTCAGAAGAATTTGATATCTATTATAGCATGGCAACTATAGTTAATAATAGTCTATTGCACATTTCAAAGCTGCTATGAGTAGATTTAAAATATTCTCACCCACCTAAAACAAGTATTTGAAGTGATGGATATGTTAATTAGCTTGATTTAGTCAGTCCATGTTGTTATACATATATCAAAATAGCACATTGTATTCTATAAATATATATACACAATGATTATATATCAAATTACACATATTTTAATGTGATAAACTGCATAAAGTATTCAGCAGAATGCTAAATCGTTGATATATAGTAAAAATATATAGTAAAAATAGTGGCAAAAATAGAAGCAATAATGGAAGCATATGTAACAAAAAGTAGAAATGGAGACATGATTGATGATAGAAACATAGATAAATACATGATAATGATGATGATATTAGGTAGATGAATAGATAGATAGATGACAGATAGATAGATAGATAGATAGATAGATAGATAGATAGATAGATAGATAGATAGATAGATAGTCTTTTCTATTTCTGTGAAGCTATCATAACCAATACAACTTATAGAAGAGTTTATTGAGACTTACAGTTTCAGAGGATGAATCCATGACTATCAAGGTTGGAGAGCATAGCATCTGGTTGACAAGCATGGTGCTAGAACAGTAGCTAAGAGCTTACATCCTTATCTACAAGTAGGAGACCAAGAGAGAGAGCTTTTGAAATGACAATAAAGTCACACCTTCTCCAACAAAGCCATACCTCTTAATCCTTCCCAAACAGTTTCACCAACTGGGGATCATGCATTCAAATATATGAGCCTGCAGGGGCTTATGTCATTCAAACCAGCAAAGATAGACAGACATACAGACAGAAAGAAAAGAATCAAAAGGTAAAAGAGGAAAATCCTTGTTGCCAAGTCTCTAAGGGATATGTGTTGAAGTTGAGGAATAATCAGACACACAGGAAGAGAGAAAAGATATCTGGGCTGGCTCCAAGTACAGAAGGAAGAATGTATAATTAAATTGCTCTTTCCAAGAAGCATTGCAGGGTGTTAGACAAGCATTACTAATATCTCCAGATATTATCACTCATTTCTCAGAAATAAACCTTTTCCTTGGGCATATAGAAAATGCAAATGAAAGAAAGATTTAAATATGATGAATGTATACCATTTAAAAAGTCACCACAAGCCTACCCACACTGTGTGCAAGCATTCCTGGACCAATGGCTACACAGTAGCTGCTTTCGGCATCCATTTCTTGTTCTGGAATCTTTCAAAGGCACAGCATTGTCTCATTCTTTTCCAGACTTTTCAGAGTCCCTGGGACCTTCAGGGTCAGCAGAATATGAGTTGTGAGAGGCAAGAAGGCAGTTCAGCATGGCATGACCCAGTAGCCAGTGTTGGCTCAAACTTCAGGAGTCTGACTCCAAGTTATTTTAGGTGTATTTTAAAACAGCACAATCTGATGAAAAATATTCTCTTGAGGATTAACTCAATCCCTTGTGCACAACAAAGCTTATTTAAATCTCATTGAGAAACAATGCATGCTATCTACAGATAAGATGTAGCATCAGAACTCTTGGTAAAGTATATGTGACACCTTCCGTTAGACAGGTTCTATAAACTGAGAAAAATAAGTTTACAAGAATAGTCTTGAAGAAGATTTAGTGCGGGAAGGACTTCAGCCACACAGACTGTGCACATACCCACTTCAGCCCTCTTGCCAAAAATAGGTTTTTCATCCCTTCCCTTGAAGGAATAATTCTGTGTGCTCAACATTCTAGGTTTCCCTAGTGCATGTCTCTGAGCACAAAGACCTCCATACCCACTACACAGATTCAAACAAAAACATGACTTCATAGTCCCAAATGGGTGTGCTCTTCATTCTTAAGCATCCTGATGATGTAAGATGTCCTTCTATATATTTGTGGCTTTTATTTGCTAATAAATAAAGCTGGTTTGGCCTATGGTAGGGCAGAATATAGCCAGACTGGAAGAGATATGTAGAAAGAGAGTAGGCAGAGTCCGGAAGATGCCATGTAACTGCCAAAGGAGACAGACTTCAGATCCTTATCAGTAAGCCTCATGCCAATATACAGGTTAATAGAAATGAGTTAATTTAAGATGTAAAAGTTAAGTAATAAGAAGCCTGACCTAATAGTCCCAGCAGTGTTGCAATTAATATAGTGTCTGTGTGATTATTCAGGTCTGAGCAGCAGTGAAATGAACAAACAGTCTCTGGTTGCAAAATGGCACCCAACATGGGTTACTTGGTGACAACATGGGCCAACTGCTTCCCAGAGTTGAGTTGGTGAGCATGGCTCCCAGCCAGTGGCTCCAGAGCTGATAGTGAACTACCTCCACCATGTTAAAAGGCCAAGAGAGGCAGAGCCAGTATCCAGGACTGCTGCAATCACACTGCTTACCATTTTAAAATGTTCCTTGTCAAAAAGGGATTCCAGATACACAATAGGACAGATTCAAACATAAAAGACCTCTAAAAACAAAAGACACAGTGTGTTTAAAAAATGTATGTAGGCTTGGGAAAGATAGAAAAAAGAGTATAGACAGTTGTAAAAAGAAATAAATAGTTTTCAAAATAAATCAAAGTCTATAAAGAGACAATAAAAAATAATATAAAAAGTATAGACAGTCATAAATTTAAAAGGTAAAAATAAATATTAAAAAGTAATAGAATAAAAACTAAGCCACATAAACATGAAATATACACAGAGCATCTGGATTATGTATACTATTGTGTTTTCTTTTAATTTTTGACTGCAGAGACATTTGATTCTGAGGGCTCCTAAGCTAAACCAACATATATATTTTAAAGGTATCTTGACATCAAAATTTGGATCTAAAGATGTGTTGCTTTGGAAAAGAGGTTCTGCTTCAGTTTCCACAAAAGATGAGAACCTATGGATTCCTTCCAGGCTAATCTGGTTTGATGGAACAAGACCCCCAGAAAGATCTCCATGAACCCTAAAAATGCTTCACCAAAAAAATAGCAGGAAGCAGTTTGAAGAAAACTATGCCCAAAATCATTGTTTATAAATGTTTGTTTTCATTTAAATTGGGTTGATTATAAATGGTTAAATGGTCACAGTCAATCTCTCTCTAAAAGGGGGAGGCTGTAGAGATATGATACAAAGATCAATACTTTGCATTGGTATGGAATTTGGTCTATTGATACAAATTTAAGGTCGATTTGCTATACTGTGTATATGTATTTCTGCTCTTGCTTAAGGTACTGTGTTTGTGTAGCTCATTTAAAATGTAATGTATAGTTAAAAATACAGAATAATAAATAGTCTTCTATAATAACCAAACTTTTAGTTATACTAGTTAGGTTTTCTAGAGATATAGCGATATATTTCAGTTAGATAGATAATCTTCAACAGTTCAAAGACCTATGGAACATGGCATTTAAAATGTTTTAAGAACTTAGACTTCTCTTAACAGAGGGACATGTCTGCTCCTGGCAGCACTAAGTACTTCAAGAGGAAGATGGGCATCAAAGAGTCTCTTTATGAAATATGCTAGCCATTTGGGAAAGAAACAGCTCCTGCCTGGACTACTTGATAGTATGCTGTATGAATTGGATATGCAAGACCCACAGAAAAGTGACTGCTAAACTTTCCAAAAGACAGTATGGTCCTTCAGGGTTCCTGCTTCACAGAAGAAACTGCCAGACATTCTACAGGACACAGAAGAAATCAACTGATGAACTTTGCCACTACAAGGAAGAAAAAATCTTCAAATTTCCTGCTTCATGGAAAAGTCTGCTGGATACTATGGGCTTGTATGCTGAAGATGGATGCCCCAACATTACAGAAGAACTTTGGGTGGCTGTCCAGGCAGCAAGATGTCTCTGTCAATTCTAAAACTCTGAAAGTTGTGTACAATGAACTTCCTGTTTACTTAGGTAATATTATATCCTTCTGGGGTCTTTGAAGAACTGAAGACAGATAGTTATAGATTTCCTAGTTATGATAAAAGATAAATTAGATATAAAACTTTAGACACACAAAAATAGGATAGATAACAGAGCATTTTCCTTAATTTACCAAATGTAAATGAACTAAATATTGTAGCTATAATTCTTGTTTGATATCTGTTTTGTATATGCAATTTTACTATGTCAAAGTTAACACTTTTCTTTTTATTTAGACAGAAAGGGGAGATGATGTAGGATGTCCTTCTGTATATGTGTGGCTTTTATTGGATAATAAATAAAGCTGCTTTGTCCTATGGCAGGGCAGAATATAGCCAGTCTGGAAGAGATACATATATAGAGGAAGTAGGCAGAGTCAGAGAGAGGCCATGTAGCTGCCAAAGGAGACAGATGCCAGGTCCCTATCAGTAATCCACAGCCTCATGCCAATATGCAGGTTAATAGAAAAGGGTTAATTTAAGATGTAAGAGTTAGTTAATAAGAAGCCTGAGTTAATAAGCCAAGTAGTGTTGTAATTAATATAGCTTCTGTATGATTCTTCGGGTCTGAGTGGCCAGAAAATGAACAAGCAGTCTCCAGCTACATCCTGAAGCCACCCACCCCCAACTTTTCTTGAGATAACAAGTCACCCATATCTGCCTGTTTCCATCCAGGGCAGCCATCTGGAAAGCAGGAGTGAGGGAAAACATGCCTCTCTCAGAAATCTCCTGCCCACCTGAGGCTGGTGAAACAGAGTTGATAAGTTTTAGCTTTTAAACCTCTTTATCAAGTCTCTGGCTACCTGAGTCATTATGGAAAACATACAGCCAGATCAGCAATTTTATAGCTTTCCTGGAAACTCAGTCTAAGATCCACCAATTTGCTTGTGTGAACACCTTGATCAGGATGGGCAGCCTCAGGGTCATCGCTGGGACTCTCTAAAAGATGGTTGAACTGCTGCTCATTTTCACTGTGGTAACTTCAGCCTCAGTGTTGAGGATGGTTTCCTCTTACCCATTGCTCATTCTTTTGAATGGTTGCTACTTGATTGGAAAATCCATCATGTGAGAAGATATGCAGCAATCACTTACCATGAGACTACAGCTGAGCATTGCGGTCAGGAGACAAAGGCAGAGCTGGTCACCTCTCTTGCCTGGCACCACTGAAAGGCCTGGGAAAGTTCCAGAACCTCTCAATACTACGGTTTTCCTTGTCCATAAAATGAGGACAAAAAAGGATCCATCATTTCACTGCAACACATGCTCACTGTTGGGTGTTGACAGGCATCTTTACCCTGCTTCGAAAACAAAGCAAGCACATGTGTTGAAACAGCAATGGTAGTCCCTAAAGATGCTTAATTTTTTATCTATCAGATTAAATTTTTTAAAAATAACTTACCTCGGAGGAAAGAAGCTCCACCTGGGGCAGAAGCCAGGAGCAAATCCAGCCCTGGGAGCCAACCCAGTCCTGGGACACTGATTGAGCCAATGACCTGACTCAGAGCCCGCGACCTCCACCGGAACTGGAGTTGGACTGAACCAGCTACCCAGGACAAGGAGAGAACGGGCTCCACCAGGAGCAGAAGATAGGAGTCAACCCGGTCCCGGGACTCGAGCAGATCAGGATTGACCCAGCGACCAGATCCAGAGCCAGCGATCTCCACCAGAACAGGTCTAACTCCAAGCCAGGGATATCTACAAGAGGAGATCCAGACCAAGATTACAGAAACAGATCAAAGCCAGCAGCCTAGACCAAAGAAGGCTTGAGACAGCAAACTCCAAGAGAGCAGATCAAAATACGGGAACACTGAGCTACCTCCAGGAACAGGAATAACCAACGAAGTAACTCGAACTGGGACACTGACTGTACCACTAGGAAAACGATCTTAGCTTTTGATCTAAGGACACATAGGAAATTACTCAACAGAATCTTAGACACCACCATCCACACCTATTAGAGGAAAAGATGAGAAGAAAAGCTAGGATCACAAGCTACACCACAAAGAACAACACAATGCAAGTGAAACCCAAAGACCCTACAAAAGTAAGACCTGAACAACCAAATATGGATGACCCAGAAGAAAATGAGCTAAAAAATAACCACAAGAGAATATCTGAAATTATTAAAGATGAATTGAGAAATTACCTTAAAGAAATGGAAGAAAAAACAAACAAAAAATTGGAAGATATCACCCAATCACTTAAAGAAAACCAAGAAAAAGCACTCAAACATATAACAGAAACTATTCAGGTCTTGAAAACTGAGATAGAAAAAATAAAGAAAACACAAGCAGAAGGAATTATAGAAACAGAAATCATGAGGAAAAGAACAGGAACCACAAACACAAGTACAAACAACAGAATACAAGAAATGGAAGAGAGAATCTCAAGCGCTGAAGATAAAATAGAGGAAATAGACTCATCAGTTAAAGAAAACATTAAATCTAACAAAAGACTAACCCAAAATATCCATGAAATATGGGACAACATAAAAAGGCCAAATCTTAGAATAATAGGTATAGAAGAAGGAGAAGAAAGTCAACTCAAGGGCACAGAAAATATATTTAACAAAATCATAGAAGAAAACTTTCCCTACCTAAAGAAAGACATGCCTATGAAGATACAAGAAGCTTACAGAACACCAAATAGACTGGATCCAAAAAAAAAGTCCT